>CP094635.1:19788072-19818622 GCA_023657505.1 Camelina hispida | reverse complement strand
AACGTCCTAAGGCTAGGAAGGCTTTCGACACAAAATTCGTTCGATCAATACACATAACAAATATTCAGCCAACAGTTTTGACATCACCATCTTAGCTTACCTTTGTTCAATTCACACTAACCTCGATACACTCCATCATGTAGATAAACACCTCCTGAATGCAAATTTCCACCTCTCTTATTGCTTCCAGGACAATCTTGACTCATTCACATACTCTCTTAACTGCTCTTATCAAGACTTTGTATACTTCTGCACTAGTCGCAATATATACCAGAGTGAGATGTCGATACATTCTAAGAATAATCACATGATTTTTTATTAAACTAGCTTCCAACTGACATTACCAATCCAGTTTAAGCTACACATCATATTGATTTCTATCACCAAATGTAAACTCCACCTTGATGACAACCAATCTGATCTACTACCAATTATCAATGCAACATCATGTCTTCTCTTGGTCATCATGTCAAACCAACAATGATGGCCTGCAATGCAAACTTTAAGACCTTGAGTCTTCCACGTCTGAATTTCACTATAACCATGTTATCTCATCTCTTTTGAAATTGAAGCCTTTAGTCATCACATCACTGATTTTCCTTATCAGCTTTCACCATGAGTCTGTACTCGTCTTCACACAACTCATGTGTCACATCAGCCTATGAGCTTGATCAGTCTCTGCAGCATCCACGAAACTACGAGCATGACTACACTTACATGTTGTTCCAACAGAACACCCCCATTCCTTCTGCTTCAGCATTCGTGTACCACAGAATATCAAACAACAGACCTTGTAGTCTTGAGCCAATTTCTTCAGACTCCTTTCAGCTCTCTGATGATTTCCTTTAACGCTTGATCATCAGCACTCTGAACCTTTCTTAGATTCACAAGAATCTAACCATTAACACTGATACTCACATCATGCAATCAACTACACACTTTCTCAAATCTTAGCTAGACTTGAATTTCCTCAAAAATCCTAACCCGTCTTATTACCAACAGATTAACCTGAAACTGCTTCATGCACATCGCAACTTCTTCTTTGATCTGAACCAGAAACCTTATTGATACTCAAACAACCATTTAGACACATAGGAATTTAAGCTTTTAATGGCGTCCCATATGCAGAATCCAATTCATATGGATTGTTCGAACTTCTAAAACACTCACAAGCTGCATCAGACCTTCAGCAAACTGAATATACCAAAACACAACCTGAATCCCAGCATTGAATCTTGGATAATCCCTTGCAAAATCAACAGCCAACCTTTTGTGCTATACCAAGATTTTGATTCTCTTAACTAATGCAGACCATCAACAAATAGAAACAACTCTTGGAACATCACACTTTGACGTGACTGTAGAGGATACAAACTTGACGTCTTCAATATTTGAGCCTAAAGCAAGTAGAGGTTAACTCCACCTCAAACTAATCTCAGTTGGTTGTAGAACCATAAATCAAGAACAAACTCTATGGATGAGCGTTCTTGTACCAGCCTCGAAATATATCATATAATTGATATCAACATCATCACTAGTGAATAACTTGATCTATATTCACACTGATGTTCAACTCTCGAGCCATTGGAGGAGACAAGCTGTAGATCCTTCTTGAGTTCATAAACCTGAAATCATCGATCTTATCGGATCAGCTATAGTGAATCCTCCTTCCTCCAACATCGACGTTACGAAACCAGACAGCCATCTTCTTCTTTCATGTTATTGTAGCTCTCTGCGAACTTCGGATCTGATATAAAGCTATCACTTTCCTCCACATATCAGAAAGCTTTCTCACAAAGCTTGCCCTCAAGAACCTGAGGCTCTGATACCACTTGTTGTAAATCGATACAACAACTTTAGATTCAATCAAGTATTGATTGATGGATCTGACACAAGCTTTAAACACGGAAATAGAGAGAACACATAAACAGAGAACACGAGATTTGGTAACCCAGTTCACTGCTTCAGCAGCTACGTGCGGGAGGAAACAGAGTCCTCAACGTTCACTATAGATCAAGAGTTACATATGTGTTATGGTTACAACATGCCTCTCACACTCATCTAACATCCTAGATCGAGTTTCACAAGAACACCTATGAAAGAATAATAACAAGAGATTGAGCCTAGATACACCGAGAATCTACATCTCTCACTAGCTCTGTTCACCTCTTGAGAACACTGAACTAGGGTTCGGCGCAGCTCTCTTGCTCTTTTTTTTCTTTCATCTGTTTGACCTTATGTATTTATACCTAATACATAGTAGGTTCTTGTATGGGCTTGACCAATATCGGCCCAGTTTCGACAGACCAAACAGGCCCATGTTAAACAAACGTAGACAACCTTCTGATCCAATACAACTTACTGTTTAAAGTTGGATCATATCTCAACACAACCCAAGATGATTACACCACCGTTCACGTATCTGTAGCTGGTCTTATTCCTCCTGGCAGATATGGGCAGGAATTTTTCTCAAAATTTTACCCAAGATAATGATCACACAGCTGGGCAGATGACTATGTCTTTCAACCATGCCTTATTTTTTTATATCCTCAATGGAGTTGCTTTCTTCTCATCTCTATATGTGATAATGATCCTCATAATTGGACTCCCAATGTGGATGGTCCTTTATGGTTCAACGGCGGCTCTCGGGATTGCTAATTATGCATCCTTCAGCGACACATTTCCAAATCCAAATAATCCGTTTGGGGAGATCGCGGTGTCTCAGTTGCCCTTTGCATACCCGGTGATAACAGGATTCATATTATTTCCTCCTGTCGTGGCATTCTTTATGAATAAACGTCGGAACCGAGTGGACTTTCCGGCGAGGTACTTTACCTCATCTCAGGAGCATTCCGGCGACGTACTTTACCTCATCTCAGGAGCTATCGTAATGAAGCCTGAAGCCTTCAAAAGTTCAAGTGTTTTAAATGTTCCAGAACTTCCCTCGACTTTGGTGTCTGTTTTGTTTTTCACCTTTATGTAGTAGGATGATTTATGTCCCTTTGTTAAGTTTTCAACTCTAATAAGTTCGCTATTAAGGTATTATCCCTAGACTGTGAACGTTGTTTCTATGAAACTAAGTTCTGTAGACAATTTGTACCAACCTGCGAATTACCTCTGCCTATGGGCAAGTATCGATTTTCCAAGTTGAAAGGCGGGAAAAAATGAATTACTTCTCTGTTCCATCATATAGAAAAACAAAAAGTCACTAGCTCACTGCAAACACAATTTGGCTATCCTATGTTCAAACACAAATGTCATCTTATCAAATTATCAAAATGCCAATAATGAACAACTTAACCTGCATTACTCGCATCAAATTTCACTGCCGTTTTGGTTCCTAGTAACTCGAAGATAACACTTCGTACTACACTCAGAAAGCTATTTGATCATTATAGCATATGAAAATCCATGTTATGAACCGCTCATTCAGCGTTAAAAAGAGTTCTTCTACTACGAAACCGGCCTCCTTGCATTTGTTGTGCTCTTTTTCTCGCTCAATGCTTCAGCAAACGCGCCTATGATCTGCTGTTGCGACTCAAGCATCATCTGGCAATGCTTCAGCTCCATCTCCATTCTCGACTTCTCCATCTCCCTCATCATCTCCATCTTCGAATTCTCAACCCTCACAAACATTTCTGTCAACATCTTGACAGAAGAAACAACTTCATCAATCGGGTCAGACTCAACTTCTGCTGTTGCATTCATTTGCTCATGCTTGAACCTAGAAGACGATCCATACCCATTGGAAACACCAGCGTTTCGAGGATAGCTCCCCACTTCTTTCCTGCTGTAGCCATTCCCTCGCGAAGAGCTCCTAGAACTCTGAATCCTCGGGTTGAATCCTTCCCTCTCTGCTCTATCATCATCATACTCATCATCATAATCAAGATCCTGAGAAAAATTAGGTTCAGTCTTACTGAAGTTCTTGGGTTTAAACCCATGAGAAGCAAAATTCCGATCACCAAACGACTTCAACGGGAAACCACCACCACCGCTGTGGCTAAAATCACCAGAGGAAGGCTTGCCATGAGTCCTAAGCCTGGTTGTCTTGGGGACTAACACAATCTCATCATCCGAATCAGCATCAAAATCAGCACTAACCTTTTGATTTCCATTGTATTTCCTTTTCAATCCAAATCCACTTCCTGAATCGTGATCTGAATCAAACTCAGACTTGAAACCACTATACAATTTCATGTTACTCCTTGCCCTAGATCTAACCCCATATCCTTCTCGAGGTGAATCAGAGTAACCACCGCTAAATTTCCCAGACCTCTTCGATCTAACCCTAAATCCATCTAAACCGTTACTCTCATCATCATGATCCACATCGGGATCGTAAGTTTCAACGGCCGCTGGAGTCACCGGAGCGAAACCCATAGCATCCAATATTGGGAACAAATCCCAAGAGGAAGAGAACTTGCCTGGCCGATTAAGAGCTCGTTGTTTTTCGCCGCGATAACGTTTGCGAAGCTTCTCGATCTTGTGTCGACATTGGATGGCTGATTTCGGGGTACCTCCTACGGTGGAAGAGGACGAAACAGCCGCGGCGACGTCGTCCCAATCAGCCGCACGGAGGTTCCCACGGCGGAGGGCGAACCACTTATCCTTGTAGGCGTTGACAAGCGCAGCGGTTTCCTCGTCGGTCCAGCACGGAGGAGGAACTCGCCTTGTGGTGGTGGTGGCGACGGTTACGGCGGTGGAAGAATCGATAGCCATGCCGACGGGAGATCCATCATCGGGGATTGACATTGCGGCGGCGAAGAATAAATTAGTGAAAGAAGAAAGAGCGGTGGGTAAGAGATAATAAAGAGGCGGAGGAGAGGAGAGGAGGGGAGAGGCGCACGTTAGGAAAAAAGTTAGGTTAATGAAGGATTGGGCCGAGAAGGAGGTGGCCGGTTGAGAGTTGTGCTAAAGTGCGCCGCGGGAGTGGGTGACGTGTGCGCACCCGACGCAACCTTCTCCACCGCCGCCGAATACGCGCGGTCGTTTTAAGAGACTTCTCTCTCCCACAATCAGATAAGTCAATTTACCGGTTCAGTGTAACCCAATGGTTTCGGTTCAAATTCTTTGGACATTTTAAATACAGTATACACTATTCAATTTCGGTTTTCGTTTTGGTTCGATATAAGAAATATTTAACTTTGGAAGGACAAGTGAATTTTCATTTAACGGAACCAAGAAATTTTCTGGCTTTTTTGGTAGTTTCTATTTATGAACAAAAAAAAATTACTATAAATTTCAACAAAGAAGAAGCAAGGAATATTTTAAGCTCATTTCTAGCTTTATCTTCATGAACTGGTTTCTCCTTGTTCTTGGCCTGTCTTCATTCTCCGTACGGCTAACGACACCGGTTTATCCAGTACAGATACATGGACGCCATTCCAGACATCAGCTCTTGTTGGTAAACCAGCAATCGTCTCCACGACATCCATGTCTTCTGGCAGAACAGAGCCGAATACAGTGTAAGATTGTTTCCACTCGTGGTGGTTTGCTAAACTGATGAAAAATTCTGGACCCGAGCCGACCCACGCCACCGAGCCACGGCTTATAGTTGGGCAGTGCTCAGTTGGGATCGGAGTGAACATGTTTCCCTCGGCCTGGAGGACTCCTTGAATCATGGCATATGGTGGGCCATAGGGAGCCTGACACAGTGAAAGGATGAGACTTTCAATAAAACAAGCAGCAAAAAACTCGGTTTGGACATAGGAAGATAGGTGTGCAAGCAATAAGGTATGAACAAGCTAAAACGTAAATTTGAACAGGTAAAAATCATGGCAAGCGTAGTCGATAGCACCAATTCAAACCTATAGAGCTAAAGCATTTACACAACAGAAAACTCATTTGATCTTCGATATAGAAGATGCGTATCCTATAAGAAGTAAGGTAAGCAATCAGATGAATCAAAAGGCTAAAGAGTCTATCAAATTGACAATAATCATATGCTTAACACATGAATCACAATTTCTACTATGTGATCACACCAGTCATGGTTCATGCCTCAAAAGTACAATCAGCTGTGCCTCATTAATATGCGAGATATCAACAAATATCTCAAAAGAAATTTCATTGGTAAAAAGGGTGACAAATGACAAGCATACTCGATACAGTCTGAAACCAGAAAAGGGATTGTGCTACTACATGCGTTTCTCGTTAGTGAAAGACAGATGTTCAATAATAAAAAGGCATAACAGATGAATCAAATGGCTGGAAGTTTCTCAAATTGTCAGTGATCCAAGCACATGGATCAATTTTCATACTTCGAGATCACAGATTTAAGAGTGAAAAGTGATTATGCAAGATTAAAGGCAAAATTTGTGTAAGGTCCCTTACATTATGTACATGATCGCCTTCTGAATCCCAGTATGATCCCCGGTTCTCGGCTCGATGAAACTGGCAGCCTGCGCAGTGGCGCAGAGTTAACAAACTAAGAATGTAGTATACTGAGTGAGGAGCGCACTCAGGGTGAAGCTGCAACAAAGGGAAGCATCAGAGTGTCAAATCTGGAACTTTTAAACAAAAACTGGAATTTTCCCTCGAAGTACAAAAAATACGTTATAAATAAGACACTTACTTTGACATGAATTACGCCATGTTCCGTTTCAAAACCAACAATGCCCTAACAGAAGCAAAGTAGCTAATCAGTTATTACGACAATCATCAAGAATACTAACTGTTTTCATGAGAACAAGGAAAACAGAGCAGTTATCATCACAATAAAATCAGAGAGACATAAAATTTGGATTCACACCACCAAAATAACATCACCCGACACAGTAATTTTGCAGATTAGTAGGTAACTAAGAACACAGTGAAAGTGAAATCTGATAAAACAGAGCAGCTATTGTCATCTAATCATACAGACAATTCAATACCAAAGACTGAGTAGTTTTCGTGGAATAGTAAATGTTTGAGGAAAATGACAAGACAATTAAAAGTTATACTATGTCCAGCGTTTGAAAAAAATGAATTAACTTTGAATCTGCTCGATCAATGGAGTTAATTTATCAAGACAAGTTATATATAGATCACACTACCTGGCCTTGTCCAAAGATAAGCCCAGATGTCCACATTACGTTCTCCCCACCTCCTTGTCGATCAGGTAACAAGACATCTTTTTGCTTCTTCAACCAACACTGCACAGAGAAAAAAATCACCTCAGTCTCTGGAACCTGAACAGGTGGCGAGTATCATTAATTCAGCATTTCTCAATCACTAATCACACACAGAGTCAAAAAGAATCACAAAGTGTCTTTAAATGTAGTAGCTTTCAACTAAATTCTAGTAATTTGACGATACAAAGCGCAAGTAAGCATTTTGTCGAACACTTAACGGACAATATTGGTAAATCATGCACCAATCGATTTCGATACACAAGAATCAAACTTTACCTCTCCAAACTTAGACCCACAAACCTCTTTGTTCCCACAAAACACCCACGAATCACACAAGCAAGGACCATCGATGCCGTTACACATAACTTTACACGCTTTACAACATTCCTTAGAAGAATTAAACTTAAAATCCGTCCCCCACTTCACCGCCGGACCCCAAAGCTCCAAATTATCAATTCCACGGCAACACCCGCCTTCAGCCGCGGCGTGATCTCGCGACTCCTCCGTGAATCGGACCGAGGAATCGACGAGCGTACGATCATGTGAAGGACGGAAGACAGTAGAGAAGACAGCGTAGACGATAACACAAGAGATCAAACCTATGAAAAGAAGAGCGGTGGCGGTAAAACGGCCAGGCTCGCTGTCTTTTAATCGACGGGGCATCGCCGGAGAGTACGAGGATTCGTTGACGAAGACGACGACGCGTGTGACGAAGAAGAAGATGCGAAAGCAAAAGGAAGAGACAAGGGAGATTTCATGTGAATAAAGTTGGAATCTAGTTTCAATTAATAATGATGAAGAGAGAGAAAGAGAAGAGAGTGTTGTTGTTGTTGGTGAGTCAAATCGTGGCTGCGGCTTCCGCTCTGGAACCTTTGAACCTTCATGGCAGATGCATATATATGATTGTGATCTCTTCTTTTGTTCTCTTGTTGCTCTTTTTGGAAGTTTTTTTTTCAACGCTTAGATGTTCAAGTAATCGAAACGCTGTCGTTTTAAGGAAACCGAGCCTTTTTAATTGGTATGAATCGCATTCGCATATGAACGCAATAAATCCACTTTATAATTTGCATTTTAAGACTATTTTGTGCGTGTATGAATTTTTTTATGGTAACAAAAATATTGCAATAAATCATAAAATGTTTATATTCAATATGCATTTGAAAGAGAAAAAAAAAAGGAACGAGGGGTGTATTAATTGTAACGACCACAATCCACAAAGCTCAGGTTGGATGAACTGCGGAGAGATACAAATGGAATCTATTCTTTTTGGCAGCTGAGGCTCTCAGATCTAAATCCACGTTGCGAAAATGAGGTATATAGTAGCAGCGTGGCAATGCAATGTTTGGGTTGTGAAGGCTACTACTACATGGTTTAATTTGAAGGAGATTGCATTTTGCAGGTGAGCGTAATCAACAACAAGCTTGTTGAAGACTTTCACGTTCAATGATGAAAAGCGTGATCTGCGAATGTCAAATTCACGTGGATCTTTCGAGATTCAAACCAAGCGGCAAACATGCATGAAGGAACATAATGAACATGTGAATTGCGAACGTCTCAACGCATTAAATATTATGCGTTCATATATATAGTTTAATTTCTTTAAAATCAACATGCAAATGACGGTGTACCAGTGGCGGATCCAGAATTTTTTTCACCGGAGTCAATTATATTAATTATAATTTTTTATTTTCTATTATAGTCTTCTTTACAAAATATATGTATGTAAATAAAATTTGTCTGAATAATTTTAATTGTTTTTGCAACTATTTTTGTAATTATTTTGTGATTTTAACGGTATTTCCTTCTTTGAAGATACAAAATTTAGTGAATATCAAAAGAAAAATGAAAAATAGATGATTAACTATGTTAAATAGGTAAGCTTTCCTTGTGGCAAAAAAAAAATAGTAATAAAATGTATGAGATAAATGATAGCCTCGATCCAGGATTTTGGGGGTCAAAAACAAAGCTCTCTACCAAATCAGCGGACAATACATTAGAGATGCTAACCAAAATATCAAATATCTATATTTAAGGGGGGTCAGTTGACCCCCTTCCTTTAAACGTAGATCCGCCAGTGCGGTGCACCACAGTGCCCACCCACGGAGAACCCAACCCCGACCATTCCTTTGAATGTTCCGGCCTCAGCTAAACCAGATTTCCCAATGAAGAATCTGGTCAATGGAAGTTCTCTGAAATTGGAAAGGTAAGGTACCCCTTATACTCTCGGGTGAGGCTTGTGTTACAATTCCTAACTCGCTTATAAAGAAGAACAAAAAAGTTTGAGATAACTTTATTTTCGGCCAATTCTATGATGAGCCCCCTCCACGCCGTGCACTACAGGCACTACGGCCAAACAATGTTCGTTGCTAAATGGTCCCCGGACATCACCCCTTCTAAGCCAGAGTTGTCAATGGTGCCAGTTTGGTTGGATTTTGTCGGAGTACCATTGGAATTTTTCAATAGAGAAGGGCTAGAGCACATAGTTGGGTTAGTGGGTCACCCTATTTGCCTTCACTCCCAAACAAAAAATCTGACAAACATCGAAGTTGCTAAGGTCTACACAGTCATCGACCCTAGGAAACCATTCCCAAAGAAGTAAATGCTAGATTTGAATCGGGACAGACAAAGTGTATTCAAGTCTCAAGCCCTTCGCTCCCTTCATTCTGCTCTCACTGCAAACATGTTACTTGCGATGTATACGACTCTGTAAAACACCACCTTCCCTCTGCCAAAGAGCTAAAAAAGATAAACAGAAGGGTAAACACCCCATATTGGATCAGCTTCGCCTAATTGGTACTGAAGCTGCAACAACCTCCACCACGCACCCACAACTATCAGTTGTTGTCGTTGCTAGTGGTGCTATTCCAGGGAAGACCAACCGTAGTTCTACCAACCCAAACAAGACCATCACGTCGGTTAAGGCTCCTATCCAGGCTCCCCAATCCAATTTGTCCCCACCTAAACGTCGGACTAGTCCTGGGCATTCGGATTTTTGGATCGGTTTGGTTCGGTTTTATCGTATTTCGGATTATTCGGTTTGGGAGATAAAGAATCTGATTAGGATCCGACAGCTTTTCCAGATCGGATCGGATCAGATCCATTCGGTTTCGGATCGGTTTCCTTTTTTTTTTAAATCCGACATTAAACCGAAAACAATTTAAATCGGTTTTAAAACGAATTATACTGTTAAAAACCAAATTATCCGAAAGATTTCCATCGGATCATCAAGATTCAAGACTCAAGAGTTCAAGTCTTCAAAACATAAACCTAACAAACATTAGAAGACAACCCAAGACTTCAAGTTTCAACTTATTCAAATTCAAACCATAAAACATAACAACATTGACAAGTTTCAGCTTATTCAAACTGAAATCAGTTCCAATGAGAAGGACTGAATAAAACTGGAAAACATAACCAAAGACACTCTTCAATCTTCAAGAAGTTCAATCATTCATCTCTTGATCAGTCCAAATATCACCTTTCACCTGTGTATAATGATTACAAAAAAAAAAAGATGCAGGGACCTAATTCAAATGGACTCAAAAGGGTGTTTGTAAGAGACTTGTTCAAACCTCTTTTGACTTCTATCAGATCAGAAACTTCAACATTCATCTTCACAGCTTGCATAGGGTCATAGGGACTCAAACTCTGAAAAAAAAGATTAATGAAGACAAAGTTAATACTAAGTAATACTTAAATGCACAATTGAAAAGAGGATATAATGAATAGAACAACTTACCTTTCTCAAGACTATCCTGCAACTCAATCTCAGCAAGCATTTGCTGAGTTGTAATCACTCCTTTCTCATTCAACTGAATCTCACTCTTTAACCACTGCTCACTGCATATCAGAACCTCAATCATGTAGTGAGTCAAGCAACTCCTAAATGGGTCTAAAATCCTATTACTATTGCTAAAAGCTGATTCAAATGCAACAGAAGACACTTGCATAGCAAGTACATCCTTTGCTATTGAGGCTAGAATAGGATACTTAGGACTGTTGATCCTCCACCATCCCAAGACTTCAAACTTTATCCCAAGCTGGTTAGCCTTTGGAGTTTCCACTTTCACCTTCAAATATAACTCCAACTCTGAACTTGCATCTTGAAAACAATTCTCATTAACCAACTTGTTGTACATAGTGTCCACCCTTTGATATTCGATATCACTGTCAGGATCCATTTTCTGATACAGATCACCTTGAGATTCCTGTCCACTCTGAGATGATAATGCAGTTTGCGACTGAGATGATGATGATGATGCATTATACTCGTCAAACAGATTTTCTAGAACCTCCTTAACTACTTTAGTAAGCTCCTTAGATTCTACACTGTCTTTACCATAGACTATATCAAAACAAAGACTGGCAAACTTCATTTTGTTCCTTAGATCAAAGACACTAGCTATGATCAGCATCTTATTTAGCTTCTTTGATCCATCCCAGTACTTATTGAACTTATCTCTCATAGCCTCTGCCTTTAAGCTAAGCTTCAGATCAGAATTAGTGCTCAATGCCAATAGATTCCTCTCTATTGTTACAATTTCATTGTAACACTTGTAGGAGCTAACAGTCGATGATGCAGAAACTACCAAGGTAGAGTTATAGAAGATGACTAAAAACCTTACTAACCTTTCAATTTCATCCCAATTATCTTTACTTGGCAGCCCAATCCTCTTTTCCCCTTCAACGGTTTCACAGAAATAATCATTATACAGCTTATCTTCAGCCTCCATTCTATCAAAAGCCAATCTGAACTTCAATGCTCTTGTTAACATCAGATAAGTGGAGTTCCATCTTGTTTTGCAGTCCAATGATAAACTCCCTCTTGTCATCTTTCCTGACTCAACTTTCTGCTCAAATGCTTCAAGCCTCTTACTAGAAGCTCTAACATATTGAACACCATTCCGAATAGCCTCCACATTATCCTTAAGGTCATGTAAACCATCTTTCGCAATTAAGTTAATAATGTGATCACATCAGCGTAAATGCAGGAACTTACCACCTAACACCATTGCATCATTTCCTACTAAGCTGAATGCTTCCTTAAACTTCTTCATAGCATTAGTGTTGGCAGTGGCATTGTCAACAGTGATTGTGAAAATCTTCTTTATCCCCCATTCAGCCAAACAGTCAAGAAGAATAGAACTTATAGTTGACCCTGTATGGTCAGAGACATGCTTGAATCCAATTATCATCTTGCGTAGGCACCAACTTGCATCAATAAAATGAGCTGTGATGACCATGTAGCTAGCTCCAGTCGTAGGTGCAACCCATATATCTAATGTTAGAGAAACCCTTTGCTTATTAGCACCAATAGCCTCCATCATTTCTGCTTTCTTCTTCACATAAGCCTCCACAATATCCCTAGTTGCAGTTCTCCGAGAGTGAGGTTTGTAGAGTTTAACCTTATTGCATAAGTTTTTCCAAGCCAAACATTCAATAAATTGAAGTGGCAATTCACCGAGAACCAACATCTCATTAGAAGCTTCTCTAAACACATCCTCAGTAACTCTGGCCAACTGCACACCGTTATCATCACTTTGACCGAGAACATTTTGAGTCTCACTTCTGGTTTCCTTCCATGTCTTGTACTGCTTGCAGATACGGAGATGATTTTTCAGACAAGAAGTTCCATTTTGAGTTACACAAACCATATTAAGAGTACAGTAATGACAGCGACATCTATCTTTTTCCCCGGGGATTCTTGTGAAATGATCCCATACCCATGACCTTTGTACCCTAGCTGCCTTCTTCTTTTTCTGAACCTTAGGAGCTGAACCATCTGCATCTGCTTGTTTTTTCCTTTTTTGGACCCAGTTTCATGACCAGCTTCGTGAGACTCTACTTCTTCTCCATCCTTTTCAATGTCATCATTTTCGGGTTGATGTAAGAAAGAATCCATCGGTAATAATGAAGACAAAGAGAGACACACATTAGACAAAAATCTACAGGACAATCTACAGTTCTACATAGCTTGAAAAATAAACAAATCAAACCAAAAATGAGCTTGAAAGAGAGAACTAGAAACTAGAAACTAGACACATTATACACGCATTATAGTATTAGACAACAATCTACAGTTCAAAAGAAAATATTTAGAACAAAGAAACTAGAAACATAGCACACTAGAACCCTCAGTTTGAAACATAGCACACTAGAAACTAGAAACGTACTAACAATACTCAGAACAAAGAAAAAAAACAGACCAAATGAGCTTGAAAGAGAGAAATGGAGCTAAGAGTCTAAGACAGTTAGACAAATTTGCATAAACAAAAGAAGCTTAGACAACAAAATCAAATGTTCTGTCTCTAGGTTTCATAAATCATCATCAACATCAAACTCAAGCCGTTACTAATAAACAACGATCACAAAAAAAACAGAGAACAAAACAGTTTAGTACCACCTAATAATTAAAACTGAGATTGATGATTAGTCGGGAACAAACAAAATGTAAGCAGAGTTACTAATAAAACACCTTCTAGGAAATAAAAAAGAAGGTATTATCAGCGACACTTGCAACTTTGGTTTAGGCCTCACATGAATCAGATAAGTACTTTATCCAACTTAGCTGGGATTAAGAAAGACCCTTTTTCAAAAACCAAAAAATCAAATCAAAGTACCTATGAGCCATAATAATTCTCTAACCATATGACTGCACACAAAGAAGAAGAACCTAACTAAGATCTAAACTGAAGAAAGACAAATATTTTGTCTCTAGGTTTCATAAACCATCATCAACATCAACATTCAACAACTAAGATCAAATATTCTGTCTCTAGGTTTCATAAATCATCATCAACATCAACATTCAACAACCATAAACAGAGCTCATCTTAAGTCTTAACATTGAAACTTATAAACGAAGCTCAAAGAGAGAAAGAGAAACAGTAAACAGATCTCATCAAGTTTTTAACATTAAACGGCTTAGATTCTGGGAAGAACATACATACCTGCGATTGATTCCTTGATACGGCTGACAGAGGAGAAGGTAGGTCTCCTTGGGTTTCCAGCTTTGAGTCGGCAAAAGTTGGGGATTTGGGGGTTTATAAAGCAAAAAAACTAGGGTTGAGAGTTGAGACCAGCGTTGAGTCGGCAAAAGTTGTGTGTCGAGAAGTGAGAGTCGAAACAAAAGAGGTTTGGGAGAGGAAGGACAGTCACACATAGTCACACACACACAGTCTAAAGGAGAAGAAGGGGGAAGGACAATCGCGAGTCGAGACAAAACATTAGTTGTGTTCTTAGTTCTTAACTGTATCGGATCTTTATCTTTAGGTGTGTTTCGGTTTGACGGATAACCGATCGGATTTCGGTTTGGATCGGTTTGAATCCAAAAACCGAATCACAATCAAAATATAATCCGATCGATTTTAATAGTGAAACCGAAACCGATTTAGATCAGTTTTATCGGATCGGTTCCGATTGGTTTTATCGGATTCGGTTTATTTGCCCAGGGATATGCCATACTTCACTCAAAGTGCCCTCGCTGGGACTTGAAGAAGGTGAAATTTGCGTTGACTTGCGTTCAAACTTGTTCTCTCAGGTGGCTTATTAGGAACCTGATCATGATGGTAATATATCCATCTCAAGCTAAGAAATTCTCTCTGAAGAAGACGATAACCATGTAGCTGATAAGATCGTTTTCTAAAAGTAGTGTCTAAACGAATGTTGAGGCAGAAGTTGAGGAAAGCCAGGGCTGGAGGCCCTTTAAACCTCTAACCATATCCCCCCTTTTACGGATATTTTTTGTTGGAATGTAATAGGGTTTAACAACTCAGTAAAACGGCGTAGCTTCCGGAAATGGTTGCGTAGTAGTAAACCTTTTTTTGTGGGTTATTAGAAACCCACGTCAGCCCAATGAAAGCGCAAAATATAGTCTCGGGTGTCTTTCTAGACTATTTTTTTACGGTAATTATGAATTCTCTGATTTAGGTAAGATTGGGATTGTTTGGCACCCATCAGTCAAAGTCTCTATCCTCACCAAGTCTCTAGAAATGATTACTTGCCTTGTGAACTTGCATTATGTTGATACAGAACTAGTTGTTTTTGTGGTTTATGCGTCTAGTGTCAGCAATGTAGCTAGAAAGCCACTCTGGGCAGAATAGGAAGAACTAGCATTGTAGTGACCCTCACCCAGAGGTAAATTTCAAAATAAAAACTCAAGGCCAAAAGACCAAGAAAGGAAGCCAGCAAGAAGAGAAGAAAGTTTGCTGAAGAAAAGTCCGAGAAAATTTGGACGGATGGAGAAATGGCTGAGTTGCCCGAAGATGTCCGAAGGACCGAGAGTTGTCTAAGAGCTATCGAGAATTGTCGAGACAGTCCGAGAGCTACCGAGAATTGTCGAGAAAGTCCGAGAGCTACCGAGAATTGTCGACAAAGTCCGAGAGCTACCGAGAATTGTCGACAAAGTCCGAGAGCTACCGAGAATTGTCGAGGATGTCTGAGAGTGCCGAGAGTTGCCGAGGATGTCCGAAGATTTACCGAGGATGCCCGAGAGTTGCCGAGAGTTACTGGTAACGTCCGAGAAGGATGACCGAGAGTTGCCGATGACAACCGAGTATTGCCGAGAGTTGCCGAGAAGGATCGAGTGACGTTGAGAGATGACCAACGACCGGCCGACCCGACAAGATTCCGGAAATTGCGGAATTTTTTTTCTCAAAGATTAACCAATAGGAAAGCATGCAAGTTAGAGGAGGAATCTATGAAGGATATCCATGGCATCTCTACAACAAAATTGGAAGTGGGAAACATCATCATTCCCACCTTATAAAAAGCGGCCAATCGCATTTCATGCAAGGTGTGAATGGGAAAACATGCAAGATTCCCTTGGAAAAGTGTTGCTTACGCTCAACAAGTGTACAAGCAAGAAATTTCGTGGCCACAAGACTTGGCAAATGCCAAACATGCATTGGGCCAAGTCGTCGCCCTCTTCCTCTATATAAGGATCTCTACCTCCTCTCATTTTCGCCAAAAAAATCATAAGTAAAGAAGAGAGAAAGAAAGAGAGGAGAGGAAGAGAGAAAGAGGAGAGAAAGAGAAGAAGTGATGCCGCAAGGGAAAAGAAGGGAAGAAGAGAAGAAGCAAGACAAGACTATCGACAACCGCTGTTAAGTGTTGAATCGAGAAGGAACTCGATTTCAACAAGGGAGAGGATTCAAGTGTTGACGTGAAGAAAGTCCGACCACTCCTTCCACAGTTCGCCGGTTTTCTGTGAGTTCAGGCACATATTTTGCCAGACTAGATGGGGATTTAAAGACATCCATCTAGTGCACGGTTTGCATGAGCATGTAGTTGCATTTTACTTGAATTTCTTTGTGATTTTCTTGTTTAAATGCATGTGCGGTGAGGTTATACCAGTTACTAGTTCGAAATGTTCTAGTAACAAGGGTGATAACTAGTAAAGATACTTGTAAAATTATGAGCTTAAAAACCATATAAACTCAAGTATCATTTTTGGTGAAGTCTTAATGCGTTTTAGACCGCGAGAAATTCTGGCTAAGCGTAGTAAGACTTGGTATTGTTATCCTTCCCATCCATACCACATGCAGCCGCGACATGCAACCCATGTTCGTGTGTTTGTAGGGTTAGTTACGAAGAGCTCGGAGGTTACTGGGCTCGCTACCCTGGCCGAGGCTGTCTACACGACGGTGTGGCTTTGAGTGATGTCTGATTGCGTGCCTCAGTGGTTCCAATACGGTTGTTCATGAGGGGTTAGGGAAAGGAAGCATACCTGGCCCTTAAACTAAAACTTTTTTAAAACTCTTGTTTTATTTCAGGTTATTGTTGTTGCATGTTATTGTGTTTGCACTAAATTGTATTGCTTAGCTTATTAGCTTCCGCATGCTATCTCTGATTGCTTGATGTTTGTGATGTTTGCTTGCATGTTGTTTGTTGTTGACATTTGGGGTTGGGGGATTAATATGGTGCAAGAACCCTAAGCTCACTAAGTAATCTTAGATTACTTGTGATAATATTTTGTGCTGCAGGTAACCCTAGAGGGAAATAGAGGGCGTGGTGAACGATAGAAACCCGGAGTAGTTTTATTTTGTGTCTATTGTAAAATTCAAGTATGTCTTTTATTTCAAATCAAACTCGGCAGTAGGCCTTGTCTAAAAACTCTTTTGTAATAACTTTTTTTGGTAATCTAAATAATCAGGTTTATTTTAAACGGGCGAGTCATATTGATATAGACTTTGTCCGAGTTGGCTCAACGCACGGCGTGTCTGTAGGGTTACAAAGCCTGAAGGATGTGCCGTGTGGTCGGGAACCTCACCGATGGACTGGCCCAAGGGTCCTGATTCGTTCTTCCACCCGGCCGGATCGTTTGTGAACATTCCCATAGTGGCGTCCCGGTGCTGTCCGATGGCCTTCGTGGTCATAGAACGGTTCGGGGACATTACACGCATCCTCCTATGTTGTGTATGGCAAGCCATGGACTGTCCTAGGGGACTTCAACCAAGTCCGTTTCCCCCATGAGCACTCCAACATGGATCAGAATGCACAGCCAAGCGGTATGTTGGACATCTTTAGTTGCTTCACAAACTCTCCTCTCTGTGATCTGCCGTATTGTGGGAACACATTTACTTGGTCTAACAAACAAGATATGGGCATTGTTGCAAAAAATCTGGACCAAGTTATGGTGAATGATGACCAGCGATCATCTTTTCCCTCGTATCTGGCTATTTATGGCGAACCTGGATTATCTGACCATAGTCCATGCTGCCTTTTCTTTGACTCCCACAAGCCAAAGAAAAATATACCATTCAAATTCTTCTCCTTGCTGAATCGGCACCCTGATTTTGCTGCACTGATAAAACTATGGTGGGATGGACTGTAGTTTGATGGCTCCAACATGTAGAAACTCTCCAAGAAGCTAAGGGAGCTTAAGCCAATAATTAGAGAGTTCAGTAGGGAGAACTACTTAGACTTAGCAAAGAGGGTGAGGGAGGCCTACGAGTGTCTTCTTCTGTGTCAACAAAGCTTGCTCTCTGGCCCTTCTCCCTCTCATGCACTGCTAGAACCGGAAGCTCATAAAAACAGGTGTACCTTGGCTCTTGCGGAGGAAGCCTTCTTTAGGCAAAAATCACGTATCTGTTGGCTAGAAGAGGGTGACAAAAACTCACGGTTTTTCTATCAAGCAGTTCAATCCAGGCAAGCTCAGAATGAAATCGTCTTCCTACTTGATGACTATGATCAGATAACAGATAAATAGACACATGTCAGGGGATTAAAGAGCTGGCAATTAATTTATACCGTAAGCTTCTTGGTGAGCAGCTGACTTGCTCTACTTCCCCTGAAGCAATCAAATCGCTGTCGACGCCTATTACCCCTTTGGAGACCAAGACAATTCTATTTTCCCTTCCAAAAAACAAAGCCCCTGGTCTCGACGGATACTGTGTTGAATTCTTTATTGCGCAGTGGGATACAGTAGGCAAATCAGTCATCAATGCGGTTATGGAGTTCTTCCACTCGGGCAAGCTTCTGAAACAGTGGAATGCCACAATCTTTTCTTTGATCCCAAAGACACCAAATGCTCAAAGAATTTCAAAGTTCCGGCCAATAGCCTGTCTGAATGCAGTCGACAATATCGTTTATAAAATTCTGGCAAACCATCTCAAAATGGTCCTCCCTGATCTAATATTGAGTAACAGTCTGCATTCATTCAGGGAAGGTTACTGGTCGAAAACTTTCTACTGGCAACATATTAGTCCAAAGCTACAACCAGAAAAGCATCTCTCCAGGAGAAATGTCAAAGGTGGATCTGAAACAGGCGTTTGACTCTATTCATTGGCGATTCCTCTTCAAGCATTGAACTTCCCACCGCATTTCATCTCCATGATCAATGAATGCATCACCACTGCAAATTTTCCAATATGTATAAATGGTGAGCTGTGTGTTTATTTAAAAAGCGAGAAGGGGCTGAGACAAGGAGATCCCCTCTCCCCTATTTGTTTGTTCTGATCATGGAAGTCTTCTCCAAGATGATTTCCCTAAACTATGATAACAGCCGTATAGGAGCCCATCCCAATTCTTGTGATCCAATGGTGTCCCACCTAGCATTTGCAGACGATATCATGGTCTTCTTCCATGGATCCAATCACTCTCTATGCAACATTGCTAAGGTCCTCCAAGATTTCGCAAATCTCTCGGGTCTAGCCATGAACAAGAGCAAAACTGAACTTTTTTTGTTGGTTTGAACCAAGTTGAAACTTCTCAGATCTCATCTCTTGGTTTCAAAATTGGTTCACTTCCAATCCGCTATTTAGGCCTTCCACAAATGCACCGGAAGGTCAAGCTTGCAGAGTATCAGTCATTACTTGACAAAATCACCAGTCGCTTCTCCTCTTGGACTGCCAGGGCTTTATCTTATGCGGGTAGAGCTCAGTTGATCGGCGGTGACATATGGAACCCTCAACTTATGGATGTCAGCCTTTCTTTTGCCTAAAGGTTGTCTGAAAAAGATCGAAAGCTTACGTTTGAATTTCCTTTGGAGTGGTGATCCTAATAAGCCATGCTCAACAAATGTTGCATGGCACAACCTATGTCGTCCCAAGGTCGAAGGTGGCCTCGGTTTCAGAGACCTACATGTCTGAAACAAAACCCTTTGCCTGAAGTTCATATGGAGGCTGTTCTTGGCGTCGAAATAGCTATGGGCACAATGGCTAAAAAATATGGAGGTGAAAGATGATATTTTTTGGTCCATTGACGCAAATAAGCAAACTTCATGGACCAGGTAAACTATCCTTAACGTACGACCTCTTGCTCGACAATTCATCCGAAGTCATATTGGTAATGGCAAATTTCTCAGTTTCTAGTTTGACTAGTGGACATCCTTTGGTCCTCTGATTGACTATATGGGACCTATGGGTCCATCACAAACAGGTATTCCTATAACAGGGATAGTATCTATTGCGTGCTCTGATGTTGGATGGAACCTCCGGCCAGCAAGGTCGGCTCAAGCAGAAGAGCTCCAAATCCCCCTCACCTCAATTCAACTTCCACTCGCTTCCACATCAGACACCCACATTTGGTGTATTGAAGCTGAGGAACTTGATCACTTCTCCGCAAAAAAGACCTGGGAGGCCCTGAGACCGCGATCGATTCCACAACGCTGGATAGATCACGTCTGGTACAAAGGAAATATCCCTAGGCATGATTTTATCATGTGATTGATGCATTTGGACAGGTTACCAACAAGAGAGAGACCTGCCAGATAGGGATGTAAATAGATCCACGCTGTTGTCTCTGTGGGTCTTCTCTGGAATCAAGGGACCATATTTCTCTCCATTGCAAAGTAAGTGAGGTTCTTTGGAAGAAGGTAACCCAACGCCTGGGATATAGCCCCTTCAGTTTTCACACATGGGTCGCTTTCTCAGTCTGGCTTGATACTAAGGATAACACCTATCCATGTTGCCGACGATGTCTTGTAGCTCAAGCTACCCTTTACGCTCTCTGACAGGAACGAAACAACAGATATCACAACAACATCTCCACTGACGCTCTCGTACTCTTCAAGGGGCTAACCGCCAAATCAAAGATGTGTTACTGGCCAAGCAACATCGAATGCAGTTCAAGAATCTCCTTCCAATTTGGCTCAACTATGACAAGGCCTGGACATTCGGTTTAATCAGGTTATTCGGTTCGATTTATTTGGATTTTTAAAATTTCGGTTATCTTAAAATCTTCTTGAATTAAACCAAAATAAAACTTGGTTCGGGTTATTCGGTAATCGGTTTATTCATATTGGTTATTTGCTCCAAAATTTCTTCCGAACTAAACCGAATTTTTTTCTATTTCAATTTATTTTAATCGAATTAGACCAAATATACAGAAAATATGCAAAAATATATCAGAAAAATCTAATAACAAACCAATAACAAGCCTAATTACAATTTCAAAACTAAGCTCATTACATAATTATGGATCTAAGCCCAAACTTGTCTACAATCAGGGGTTTTCGAAGTGGTCGAAGGAGGCTGTGACGGCGAAGACATCGGCAATGGAACGGCAACATCAACTGTTTGAGATCTGTCAAATTAGATAAAAAAAAAATAACACTTAGAACGACAATTTTCAGGTCTAGAATCTCCATATGTCTAATTTGTTATAGCCAGAATAAAAAGAAAAATCTATGTTTCTTTTCCATTCTAATTTTTATGAGAAATTAAATAATCCAACCCTATATCATATTCAAGAGCGAATCTAAAACAATAATGATGTATAAGGAAACTTACTGTAACCCACGAAGAGGAATTTATAGAAGATGGGGAGAGAGAACTGAAGAAGAGATGATATGATTATGCGATGTTGGGTTTTGAATTTTGAGTAGGAGAGAAAGAGCTGGAGAGAGAGATGCACGAAGGTTTCACTAGAAGAGGAGAAGCGGCTGGAAAATTATAGAATGGATTTAGGATTTCTTTTTATCTAGAGAATAAAGATCAATAAAAGCCAATTGGGCCGTATGACAAATAGGGCCTAATAAATAAAATAAAAATGTCCAGGTTTTCAAGTCAAAAAAACATTAAGACAACTTAGACTGTCCTCATCAATTAAAAATCCACAGAGTTTCTTAAAAACAAAATAAATTAATATTTTAATTGTTTGACTATATTTAATTTTTTAAAGAAAGTTGAACCAATAATAATGCAAGAAACGTTTCAAATGTTTCTTGATGAAGAAACGTTTCTCTCCTCTCTCATAACTTTTCATTACTTTTCGATTTTTTTATTGTAAAAGTTTCTAATAAGAAACACCAATGAAGATAGTCTTAGGGTTTTGTATTTCGGTATCTTTAACCGCAGCAGTCGACTTCTTCTTCGTAAACACAGAAGCAGCAGTCGAATTCTTCTTCTTCAGACAAACACAGAAGCAGATGTGAAGAATAAGATGGAATGTGAGAACAAAACCGAATAACCGTTCGGTTTCAGCTCGCCAAACCGAACCGAATCACTAACCGAAATCCCAAAATTATTTTGTTGATCGGTTTACTCTTGTACACAAAATCAGTGCCGATAACCGAAAATCTCAGTTTTCTCAGTTCGGTTTCCTCGATTTTTACCGAACGTCCAGGCATAACTATGACTAATTCACCTACTCATCGAAAGCCTTAGTTTAGAACTCTCCTTGTTTTTTATTATTAGTCCTGAAAACGAAAGACTAGAGCTCTTGCTTTCTCCTTGTTCTTTATTATTTTTTGGCAAGGAATGTTCTTTTGTTCTCAGTTGACTGTATTATTTACAGCCTACCCTTTTTTTTTTTTTTGACGATCAAACCTCATATATTAAGTTATCGGAGATGACTCTCTTCGAGAGAGAGCCAATTAGGTACCGACGAGCTTACATGGGAAAAACAGAAACCTTGTGCTCTTGCACATTTCGCAAGTTTATCGGCACGGACTCTCGGGAAATATATCTAATACTAAAATTAGCAAATCTATCTCTAAAATGAATAAAATCCTTCATTCTGATGAAAAGGTTAGCCAATCCTCGATATTAGACGTCATCCTTAGGAGGTCTGAACAATCCGTAGCAAAAAGAGTTTTATCCATGTCCAACGCTAATAAGCACTCCATACCCCAAATAAGGGTATCTAACTCTGCATGTAATGGAGATAAGCTTATGCGCGATCCTTTTAGCCCCATGTGCAGGATTCTATCACCGATAGACGCAATCCAGCCATGCCCACTCCTATCCACCTCTGTATGCCAAGATCCATCTATAAAGCATACAAGAGATTTTTGAGGAATTGGGATCGAAAGTATGCATGCTTCTACTACCGCTGGTTCTAAGTCTCTGTTATTTGTTCTTCTCCAAACTTCGATCCCATTTCTCAGTTCGGTTTCCTCGATTTTTACTGAACGTCCAGACATAACTATGACTAATTCACTTACTCATCAAAAGCCTTAGTTTAGAATTCTCCTTGTTTTTTATTATTCTCCTTGTTCTTTATTATTTTTTGCAAGGAATGTTCTTTTGTTCTCAGTTGACTGTATTATTTACAGCCTACCCCTTCATTCTAATGAAATTCACATGATTTTTTAAAAAACATGCAAATGAATTTCACTAAACGAATCCAATACAATTATATTCAAGTTATTTTCTTTTAATCACCCAAAGTGTCAAAACAATTTATCGAAATTTAATCTCTCAATTTTAATTTTTGGAACACTACACTCAATAAGATCATTATAAATTTATAATTACACCGCACATATCATAATCACCTCTATATAGCTTTGATTTTTTTATGTTTCTGTATATGGCCTCATTGGCTTGTTCTCAAATCTGACACTTGGTAATATGATTGGCTAAAACGCTCCTATATTGATTGTCAAGAAACGAGAATGTATTGGGACATTAAATTAATGTATCCACAAGAACTAATCTGACCACACAACTCGAATACAAAATCAATTTGTTTATCTAGTTTTGTGTGATCATCCTTTTGTAGATATGGAAAAGAGAACTACGGAAGCAAAGAGTTGAGAAACAAATTTAGGCCTAAAGAAATTGTGAACTTAGGTTTACCGTATAATATTGTTACAAAATGAAAAATACAACAGTATCATGGCCATTTAAGAATGTTAGATATGTAATAACTTAAAATTTAAATACTTTAAACTTATCATTACGTTCCGAATTTGTATTTCAAACTGAAACCACATTTTTATGAATCTTATCTCGTTAGTTTTGCTTTATTACCTTTTCATTATCAATTATTTATTGAATTTAAGCACAAAGAATATTGAAAACTAAGCTTTAAGAGATTCAACAAATAACTCTTGTTTTATTGCTTTAGAAATTTCTCAAAACTAAAACAATCTCAATTTCTTTAATCTCTTAAGTTGTGTTACATCCCAACACATCCTTATATATAGAGAAACTCTTTAATAATCTTTAATTAAAATAACAATTAGATAACTCCTAACTTGTTATAATCCTAATCTCTTTTGGAAACCATGACTTGGTGAGATTAGGATAACTTCTACCTCAAGTTATTCAAGCTTATCCTCAACAATCACCCCCTTAAGCTTGAAGTTCTTGTTTGACACATCATGGACACCAATGAAGTCTCTCATTTCTCCAAACTTGATTCTTCCAAGTGGTTTGGTCAAGATGTCAGCCTTTTGTTCAGTACCAGGAACATGCTCAACATCCACCTGCTCATTTTCTACACATTCACGAATGAAGTGATATTTCCTGTGGATATGTTTGCTACGACCGTGGAAGACTGGGTTTCTGGTAAGAGCTATCGCCGATTTGTTGTCTATGCGAACAGTTACCTTCTTAAGAGCTTCCCCTGTAACTTCAGAAAGTAAGTCCTGCAGCCAAATTGCCTGCTTCGCCGCTTCTGTGCCTGCCATGAATTCTGCCTCACAAGAAGACAACGCAACAGTCTCCTGCTTCTGTGAGCACCAAGTGATCGGACAACCATTGAGATAGAAAATGTGACCACTAGTACTCTTACCGTCATCCTCGTCCACATTGTGACTGCTGTCACTATATCCTATCAATCCCAAACTATCACCTCGTTTGAATGTAAGACCATAACCCATAGTTCCTTGTAAGTACCTTAAAACGTGTTTCAACGCTGCTCCATGACATTTCCTCGGATTATGCATGTAGCGACTAAGGATTCCAACAGCAAATGCAAGATCAGGGCGAGTGTGAATCAAGTACCTGAGGCAACCAATACCTCTTCTATACTCGTGCTCACAAAAGGACTCATCTGTTAGTGCTCTCGAGAGTTTTGTACCTGTATCCATCGGAACTTGTACAGCGTTACACTCACTCATACCTGCTTCCTCGAGAATCTTAACTGCATATCTCCCCTGCTTCAAAGTAATCCCACTCTGTTCCTGTAAAACCTCAATGCCAAGGTAGAATGCCAACCTCCCAAGGTCACTCATCTCAAACCGTGAAGACATACCTTGTTTAAACTCGTAGATCAACTCCAAGTTACTACCAGTGACAAGAAGGTCATCGACATACACTGCAACAATCAACAGTTGATCCCTTTCTTGTCTTCGATACAGAGCAGGCTCTTTAGCACAACGAACAAACCTCAACTCCAACAAAATTTGATTGAGCTTGTGGTTCCAGGCTCGCGGAGCTTGGCGAAGTCCGTAGAGTGCTTTGCTCAGCTTATACACCAGTCTTTCACTTCCTCTCTTCACAAAACCTTCTGGTTGAGCAACGAACACTTCTTCCATGAGTTCTCCGTGTAGAAAGGCAGTCTTGACGTCTAAATGGTGCACTTCCCAACCTCTAGACGCAGCCAAAGCAAGAATGAAGCGAACTGTTTCAAGTCGCGCCACCGGAGCAAATACCTCATCAAAGTCAACCCCGTGTTTCTGCACATACCCCTTAGCAACTAGTCTTGCTTTGTACTTGTTGATGCTTCCATCAGAGTTCCGTTTGATTTTAAATACCCATTTCAGACCTATTGGTTTAACGCCTGTTGGTAACTCCACTAATTTCCACACCTGATTCTTCTCAATAGAACTTAACTCCTCGTTGCAAGCGTTTCTCCAAACCTCTAGCTCTTTTGCTTCAGCATAGTTTCTGGGTTCATCATTCAGCGCCAGTAAGAGTCGTTCTCCCTCTTCCTCTGCTAGAAGCACATAGTCGCTCAGATAACTCGGCTTTATACTAGGTCGAGTTGATCTTCTTAACATAGTTTGAACTGGTTCCACCATCTGTTCTTGACTCTCTTCTAGCACTTCAACTCTATTCTCATCACTAGGAACTTGTTCGCACTCTGCAATGTCTTCCCGTAGACCATTGTTACCAGAACTGCCAAAACTTACAGTAAAGAACCCTGGAGCCTCTGCCTCACCCTGTGATTCACTCCAGTTCCACCTCTTAGTTTCATCAAACACTACATCGCGGCTCACTATTATTCGTCTTGTTGATGGATTCAACAACCGATATGCCTTACTTCCAGGCTCAGTTCCAAGATATACTAGTGCGCGAGACCTATCATCCAGCTTCTTCAGATGTTGTGACTCCACTTTCGCATAACCAACACAGCCAAAAACCCGTAAGTGATGCAAGTTTGGCTTCTTCCCTTTAAGCATCTCGTATGGAGTTCTGTCACACAGCGATCTTGTGGCAACTCTGTTGATCAAATAAATGGAATGTCTCACTGCCTCTCCCCATAAGTAATTTGGAACGCCCATGTGTTTCAGAATGCTTCTCGTCATCTCAAGCAAGGTTCTGTTTCTCCTCTCCACAACACCATTTTGTTAAGGAGAGTAAGGAGCAGTCAAATGTCTTTGAATCCCAAATTCTTCACAGAAGTTTGTGAATTCATCAGACACAAATTCACCGCCTCTGTCAGTTCTAAACACCTTGATAGTTGTTCCCAGTTCTTGCTCGATGCGAGCTTTGAACCTTTTAAACGCACTGAAAGCATCACTTTTATCCTTTAATAACAGAGACCACATGTAACGTGAATGATCATCGATGAGCACAAATATATACTTATTTTGTGCTGCTGTTGTAGGTGTAATAGGACCACAGAGGTCTCCATGGATCAAGTCAAGCGGTTTCTTAGCTCGAAACCCTGTTGCTTGTGGAAACGTCTTTCTCACTTGCTTTCCGAGCAAGCATGACGCGCATATCTCCCTGTCAAACCTCATACTTGGTATTCCGATGATTAACTCCTTTCTCACCATTGACTCCATTGCTTTAATATTGATGTGACCCAATCTCTCGTGCCACCTTGTAGATGTATCATCCTTGATCTGCAGCAAGCAAAGTTCAGTCTCCATATGAACTTTGTAAAGTCTGTTCTCTGATCTGTTTGCCTTCACCAGGAGTTTTCCATCACGATCATGCAGAGTTAAGTAGTTCTCCTTCATTCTTACTTCACACCCTGTCTCTGTAGCTTGTCCGAGGCTGAGTATGTTGCTCTTAAGATCCGGTATCCAATAGACTTGAGCCAAGATTTTCCGATCACCCGACTTGGTGACAAACAAGACTGAGCCTCTCCCTTTGATATCAACTCGCGAGTCATCACCAAACCTTACCTTCCCAGTGACATTCTCGTCAAGTTTGGTAAAGAACTTACGGTTGCCAGTCATATGGTTACTGGCTCCGTTGTCGAGATACCACACATTGTCTCCAGCTGCTTTCGTCTAATAGTTTTGTGGCTTGACCTTCTTCTCATTAAGAAACACCACCTCGTGCATCAGTAAGTTCTCAGCTTCTTGAGTCTCTGAGTCAGTTGAGTCTTGGATCTCCTGTAGCTTAAGTAACCTGTCCGGACAATTTGATGCGTAGTGGCCATGTTTATCGCAGCGATAACACACAATCACTGACTTATCTCTGCTCTGATAGTTGCCACGACCTCGACCTCTTCCTCGTCCTGAGAAGCGTCCACCCCTAGTGCCTCTTCCTCGACCTTGATCATAGTCTTCTTGGTAATTATTTGCATACATAAGCTTCGTCTGATCCTCATCCTGATCTTCCTCATCATGAACTCGCTTCTCGTATGTCTTAAGTCTACCGACTATATCCACAAAGCTAGTTTTGTTAAGGTCTAGAACCTGCTCCAAGGCTGCAATGATGTGAATATACTTCTTCCTTGGCAAGCTGTTCAGAAACTTCTTGACCATCTTAGGCTCCTCTATACTCATTCCTAACGCTCCACTTTTTGATGCAAGCTCTGTTAATTTTCCCACAAAATCATCAATTGTATCCGTAGCTTTCATCCTTATCCTCTCAAATTCTGACATTAGAGTCTGCAGTCTTGCCTCCTTGACTCTTTCTGCTCCAACAAATCTTGACTTGATTGCTTCCCAGACTTCCTTAGCAGTAATTAGGTTACCAACTTGCAAAGTTAGTGTTTCCGGGATAGATTGAAACAGAAGGGCTTTGGCGAGATCAATCTTTTCTGCATCCGCTATTTCCTCTGTTTCAATTGTTTCCCACACTTTGTTCACCTTTAGCACTATTGTCATCTTCATTGCCCACAGTGTATAGTTGGTGGTTGTGAGCATTGGACATTGAAGAGTTGAGGTACTGGTCTCCTTTGGTGTGGATGTCATGGCAATGGTATCTCCCATGTTTCTTGATTGGAAAAAAACTTGAGCTAGTCGCAAACAGAAAGAACGGAAAAACTTATGCTTCAAAATTCAATGAAGCTCTGATACCAAATATTGAATTTAAGCACAAAAAATATTGAAAACTAAGCTTTAAGAGATTCAACAAATAACTCTTGTTTTATTGCTTTAGAAACTTCTCAAAACTAAAACAATCTCAATCTCTCTAATCTCTTAAGTTGTGTTACATCCCAACACATCCTTATATATAGAGAAACTTTTTAATAATTTTTAATTAAAATAACAATTAAATAACTCCTAACTTGTTATAATCCTAATCTCTTTTGGAAACCATGACTTGGTGAGATCCTAAGTTATTCAAGCTTATCCTCAACATTATTTACTTATTACGGTCAAAAGCTTTGTTACCTTTTTATCATTCGATATTTTGTATATAAGGCTTTTGTTTGATATAGATAACAATTATCTACATTGGAAAGATGCGTTTGGGGAGCCCATAACAAAAGGATAGAGACTTGTGCACTTATGGATGATATATCCCTCTCTATTTCTAAATAGAGATAGATATTATTAGAAAGTCAAGTTGCCACAAACACTTATCTATCTCTCTCCATTGCGATTGGATCGGTATCGAACGGTGCCGTTTTTATCGTCTCGAGGCATTAGGTGATATTAGCCGCTTTGTTGCCGACACGTGGCCTCAGATGAGCAGCTCAAAGACGCAGAGTGACTCATCTTACCTCTTTATCACTTCTGTTATTACAAGACCACCCCTGCTTCTAATCTCATCTTCCTTTACGTGCACTGGAAGAAAATAAATATATAGAATTATCATTACAAACGACTTATCTATGATGAATCTAAATTTAATACAAGACGAGAAAACGTTGATTTTTTTTTTCCTTGATGACTCTTCCATACTTGTGAATTTTGACTTTTTCTATTACTAATTCAAAATTTTCTATATTAAATTCATAGATAGTACTTTTTAAAGTTAATTATACATTAAGGTCTATTATTATTTACAAATATAATGATAGATTTAAATATAGGGAGTTGAAATTACATCTTAATCATAGTTGGACTTTTTCTAGTTTAGGTATGAGTGAGGTTTTTTTCTTTTTTCAATTTAGTTGTTTAATTGTTAATTATGTTTAAGAACCTTTATATTATTATTGAAATATATTCTTTTTTACTAATAATATACTTTATTTACAATATTAGATGTTTTTTGTATAACCACACTTCTTGAATAATCTAATTGCTCTACGGCGAGAATCAAACAAAACTAATTATGTCAAAAACACTAAGTTATGTTAGATCACACTTAATTATATAAGAACAATACTTCTCATTATAATTATGTGTCGTTATGTAAAATGGTTATAAATCGAATAATTGTATTTTGGATACAAAGAGAATAAAATGAGTAGTTGAAATAATTGATTATGGAGACAGACCATCACCTAAAAAACATACTACTCCCTCTGTATCAGAATAGATAAATTTTGTATCAGAAATGATGATTTTCTGTATACTTTTAATCAATTAATGATAAGAAATTGTAAATTTCAAGAATCATTAAATGAAAATTTAAAAGTTTGATGAAATAATATTGGTTAATAATTATAAAATATGTTATTATAAATAAATAATACATTTATTGCTATAAGTTAAATGTTATTCTTGATTCATGTGAAAATTCTAAAACATCATTTATTGTGATACAGAGTGAGTAAGAATTATGCATGCTAAATATTGGCTGACTTGAAGGTTATATATTTTTATGTTTATGTATAATGTTTGCTTAAAACGATATCAATAATCAATAAATAATAATTAAAATCATGAAAAGGGTAATGTTTGTAATGCTAATGGCAGACACGTAGTAGAATTAGGACCGTACAAGCAAAACAAGAAGTCTCAATTCAACAAAAAACCATCCTGATAAACATAATCAAAGGTTCATTTTTCTTGCCATTTCTACAAGCAATTGCCACAATTATTATTTACCTAGAATAGTACTACTTTTAATACTCGTAGGAAAGTTTAAAGACTTTTGAATCTTAAAATTATATGTACGGCATTAAATGTTTGAAGAACATTGAATCAATAAGTATATTTAGTTTTAATTAATTAAACTAAAATAGAGCCTTTTGGGGTATCTTAGAGAATAATACTCTCTTGATTAATGACGAAAGAGATTTAACTAATCTCACATTATTAAAAACTAAACTTGAGGATCAAGTGGGGGGCAAACGAATGGCAATATCTGTAAATAAACCAAAACACGAGGGCTTTATTTAACAAAGCTATCTTTACCTTAGCTTCAAAACTGAGCTCGTTCTTCATCATTTCCTGAAAACTA
>CP094635.1:19574484-19788051 GCA_023657505.1 Camelina hispida | reverse complement strand
TCAGAAACTATTTTGAACTGAGAGTGCAAGTATCAGTCTGTCAGTACCTATGGGGTGGTGGTAGATTAGGGAACCCGAAGCCTTGTGCAGCGAAAGGATCTGGATGCATCATGCTGCCAAACGACAAGTCCATGGGGCCTAATCCATAGCCACCAAAAGGAGGCATCGGGCCAGGAAAAGGGCCTGGAAACCCATTGAAACCATGATGAAAGCCATTGAACCCAGGTTGAACGCCGTTGAAGCCGGGTTGCACACCATTAAAGTACTGATTACCAGGACCTGGACCCATGGGCATCATATAGTCAGGGCCTGCTGGATTTGACATGGGGTTCCACTGCATGTCTGCAACAGATCACAAAGACAAACAATCCGTTAAGCCTCTCTATACAGTTAGCATAGACTGGGAAAAAACAGTACTCAGCATAATAGGAAAAACATCTACCAGTTCCGGGCACCCGAGGTTTCTTTTTCTTTCTTTTTCCTGGAGAAGAGAAAAAATATGCATTACTTTACTAATGATACTAATTGCCAAACATAAATGTGCAAAAGGTGATGCTTTCTCTTCTTTAAGCTAATAGGATGGAAACCAGGGATTACCTTGCTCCCCAGAAGCAACCTGCTGTGGAATTTCTTCCTTGGGTGCCTGTGTATTCAGCTGTGGAACTGCTGCTTCCTTGCCATTCAAGGATACTTGACTGTTTTCAGTTGCATCATCTGGCTTTTCCACTTTAACCACTTCTGTAGTCACCCGAGGAGCACTTGTGATCTCCGCTATCTCGACTGACGGGTTTAGAATTGAAGTCTCATTGTTGTTACTAGGAGCTGGTTCTTTTTTGTCTCCAGATGCAACAGATGTAGTAGGTGATAGAACCTTGGGAGGTGGACATCGTGCAGACTCCATATCTAGAAATAATACGCTTTAGTTTACTTATAATGGTACAAACAACAAAAAAAAGACTATGAATGAGAGAATGAAATACCTTGGACTTGACACATGCTACCAGCGTTTTCAGCACTACTGTTACCAGACTCCAACATACGGTTTATAGTATCCCTTAGGGTCTTGTTTGGTAGAAGATCATCAGCTAGTACATCAGTTGCACCACAGACACATTTTGACTTCGTAATGATGTGATCTCTGATACCTGAAAAGTAGATAATTGAAGTTAAACAACAAGGATCTGTAATTGATAATGATTAAAGTAAAAGGCTTTTGGGGAACAGCAAAAGCATGAGATGTATTGGGATTTGACCAGGAAACTTACACTTGTCACAGTAACTCTTGAAACAGCATTTGCTCGTCAGTGCAGCATCTCTCATTACTTCTTTGCACAATGGACATTTGAGTTCAGGAGGAAATTCTCCAACAGAACGTGTTGTTGATGCCGCCAATCCCTCCATTTCCTTCTCAAACGCATCCCTGAATTTGTTAATATTGATCAACATTATGAATGACTTATTATGTGAATAATGAACAACTTCGCCATTTTAGTTCAGCAATGACGTACTCATTTGGTTTCAAAACTGCTACTGCGCCACTTGGCAAGGAATAAGAGCCATCTGGGGTCGCCATCAGCATTGACTTAGGGATACCAGTAGGTGGTTTAACTCTCTTAACATCATAGTTAGGATCTCCATTTGTGGGGCAGTGTTGAATAAAATGTCCTGAGCAAGGAAAAGATGCTCAGAACACAGTTTTCTCTAGGTAATAAAGACAAATAAAAATAAAATTCAACAAAAAAAATTCTAAAATACCAGGAACATTGCAACGATGGCAAGTATAGCCTGGTGGCGGCGCCGTCTTTCTTTCCATTCCTACTCAGACACATACAATCAGTTCCTGAGCAAAATAAATCTGAGAGAACTAAAGAATATAAGTCAATCTTATAGCAAAATATAATTACCAAAACCGCGTCCACCCATCCTTACAGCCATACCCCTTCCAAAACCTCTGCCTGGGCCATAACCATCTGCAGCTGGTCTGTAACATGAAAGAAAATAAGAAGGTTATGCAAACTGTCTGCAAAGATGTAATTCCACATGCTCAAGTCCATCAGTTCAAGAAAGACTACTTACTGCTGCCAGTCTAATGCTGGAGTGTCAATTAACGCCTTTATTTTGGTTTCTTCATCTACCTTATCATCGGCTGGTGCAGGGTCGTGACTAGAATGGATAGATGGTGCATCAGGGATTGAATACAAATCAGTCCCAAACTCATCAAATTCATCTTCAGCCTATAACGTATTATTAAGATGTGAATTAATTAGTTTTGTAATGGAATTCAATGGCAACAGAAACCCAGAAAATTTGCCACAACTCACTGTAGGTATATCAGCAGTAACAAAATTGTTGGTATCAGCCTGAACGCTTTCCACTTTATTCTCAACTCTTGGCCTGCAAAATGTAGATATTTACATCATTATACACAAGGGAGTGGTATTCACACACAAATCATAATGAAATGCCCTCTTATACTGTTTATTTATTTTTGTATCTCTTTCACAGATTTGAGGGAAAAAAGCCACTATGATTGAACTAAGTAGTTAAGAAATTAGATATTAAAGATATAGATCTCAGAAATTACTCTGGTACGGTAATAACTCTGATGCGAGGGCGTCCAGGGACACGGCGAATTAGAACAGAAGTATTCTTTGGGATTAACATTGCTTCATCTAGATATTCTGAAATTGCAGCAAAGAGAAAATAAATATAAAGGCCACACATTGCAAATCTATAAGCGGAGAACCGTAGTGAGGAGTTAACATGTAACTCTTTCTAATGATTCACAACCACAACCGGTAACAGTACAAGTAATCACATTCAACACAGATAGACTATGCAGAAACTTGATTGATGGTGTCATATTCATCTTACGACTCAAACAACAAGTAAGAAGCAGGCACATCACAATTAATTTGCTAAAGCAACCTAAATCTAAATACTTTCATACTGTATAAGTAAACATATTGATAAAGACCAGACAAGATTCTCACATAGTTATTACAAAACATAAGACACGTATCTACTAGTAAGGAGGTGAAGAGTAGATGCATAGAGCATAAGGAGGAGGAAGGAAGACAAACCTTCGTTAGTTTGGGCGTTAGAGATGACAATGTCAAGGTCTTTACCACTTCCCAAATGCTTAGTTTCGTAAATTTTTTCTTTGAGAAAACCAACTGATATAAAAGGACCATCCATGGGGATAGTATCATAATCCCTCGCACTCTTAAACTTGTAATAAATTGCCATTCGATTTAATCTGATAAAATAGAATCAAAAATACAAATCTATATAAACACACTCACACCCACACAAGAATCTCTCTCTACTCTTTTTTTTTTTGAAAAAAACCTTAATCCAGGCCCTTCCGTATAATAAAAAATTAACGAGGCCAGAATTTGATTTCCAGAAAGAAAGAACAAGTATGTATAAACTACAACAAGAAAAACTCAAATTATATATATGATGATTCTTTACTTCTCTGATTCGACTTCAACAAAACTCGCTGGAGCGAAACCTCTCTCTCACGCGCTTCGATCACCGACAAGACGCCCGTGCTTGAATTGAATCGAATATAATAAACCGCTCAGCTACAACGTAGAAATCTTCAATTGAACCGGCCGCCACAAACAATTGAAACGAATGGCTTCAATCCAGAAGATCTCCAGAATCTCTCCAAGCCACCGATTCAGGGAAATAGAATTCAAACCACGGTGAAATTGCAGACGATCTCGAGAGAAAGAAGTAGAGAAATCTTGAGCGTTTTGATCCAGGAGAAGCCGATGGATATTATCGAACAGGAATACGAACGAACTCTAGGGTTTGATCTGAGAACTGTCGTATCCGTACCACCCTAATTCTCTTATGATTTCTTTTCGGCTTTTTGTTATTTATTAAGCTCTCATGGGCCCTTTATAACTCATGTCTGATTTGGAAAAGGCCCAATAAATAAAAGGCCCAATAAATAAAAGGCCCAATAAATAAAAGGCCCAATAAATAAAAGGCCCAATAAGGGCTTTTCTCAATCTGCTGGAAACCCTAGCTGTTCCCATGGAGACATCTATTTAAAGCGGAAACCTAATCAGAAGAAAAAAGTGACTGCGACGCCGGAATTCGCAATGGGTATGTTTCTTGGCTCATCAGCTCTTTCTTTCTCTTTGATGTTGTTTTCTGTATTGTTCATTGGTGTTTTTCATTTGTGTTCATATATATGTTTCTGTGAGGGAAATGAATTTACGAAATGTGGGTTTGTTTTGACGATAGGTGCGTACAAATACGTGTCGGAGCTATGGAGGAAGAAGCAGTCGGATGTGATGAGGTTTCTCCAGAGGGTTAGGTGCTGGGAGTATCGCCAGCAGCCTTCAATCGTTCGTCTTGTTCGTCCCACTCGTCCTGACAAAGCTCGTCGTCTCGGCTACAAGGCCAAGCAGGTCCTTCCTTACCTTCTTCTCCTCTTCATTTTGTATGTATTAAGTTAGAAATCGTATGTAGTTTTAGGTAAATGTTGAATCAAGCCCTTTGTTGATTTAATTTGCTGGTTAAGCGGTTTCTTGATGCGTTGGCTTTGTTTTGTCTTTCGCGAATATGATAGAATACTTCCTGAACCCAGCTACATCGATTCATTCTTCTGACTGAACAGCTCTTTATCTTCTGTGGACTCTGTTCCTGTCTAAGATTGATACATTTTTTAATTCCTTGACTGACAATGTAGTTTTTTTATCTGCTGAATGTGTGTTTCTGACTTCTTTTTTTTTTGTTCTCTCTATTAGGGATTTGTTGTCTACCGTGTTCGTGTCAGACGTGGTGGTCGCAAGAGGCCAGTGCCTAAGGGTATTGTGTATGGTAAACCCACCAACCAGGGAGTAACACAGCTCAAGTTCCAGCGTAGTAAGAGATCTGTTGCTGAGGAACGTGCTGGTCGCAAATTGGGTGGCCTTAGGGTCGTTAACTCCTACTGGCTCAATGAGGTATGCATCACACCCTCACTCTTTATTGTAGTAACAATCCATCATAGCATTTAAGATGTGTAATGTATTCGGATGATTAACTGTTTGGCTGTCTCTGTTTCATTCAGGACTCTACCTACAAGTACTACGAGATTATCCTTGTAGACCCCGCACACAATGCTGTCCGAAATGATCCAAGGATCAACTGGATCTGCAACCCAGTGCACAAGCACAGAGAACTCAGAGGGCTCACCTCAGAAGGAAAGAAGAATCGTGGTCTTCGTGGAAAGGGTCACAACAACCACAAGAACCGTCCTTCTCGCAGGGCTACCTGGAAGAAGAACAACAGTTTGGTTCTTCGTCGTTACCGGTGATCAACTTTATGTTTTGTTTTGCTCTAAGTGGTATATCATCCGTGTGGATTTGTGTTTCGGAATTCTGGAATTACATTCAAGAGTTTGTTTCAAGTTTTGAGTTCTTAAAAACTTTAATTCTGACCATAGAGCAAGTTTTTAAGTTAATTGTTATGGTGATTTTGTTTTTACTCAATATCCCATTTGTAGAGTTTCTCGTACATTAATTCTTGAAGATGCAAATAAACCGGAATGTTTCGAACAATCTCTTAAAATTGACCAAGCAGAAAATATCTGTACAAGTATGATGTTTCGATCCCATGAAGACTTGTAATGGTTAATTTTGCAACGTGAATTCCAACAATGACGCCTTGTTAGCATTTCCAAGAAGTTGTTATCTTAGAGCCTTTGTTCGATGAAACTGTCCCTTAGATTTTGGAGAGTTTGACGAATTGAGTCTTCTGTCTGTGAAGAGTATTTCAAGCATATCAACCTTTGAGCAACTCGGTAGATCCTATGTATTTCGTGGTGCTTCACACAATTTAGCTCTATTCTTTTATTTTCCTGCACAACCGTCATTAATATATGAGAACTAGTAAGGCAAAAGAGCTTAATTGTTTGGGTTATACCTTGTCTGTGATTCTTGAGGTTATGGTCCTAGCTGTTTCAATCACTGTACTAGGCAGACCAGCCACTTCGGCTAATAGAAGGCCATAGTGTGGAACATGTAGGGTTCCATCTCGCAATTGAAACTGATAAGAAAAATGTAACATTCAGCAACAGTATCGAAACCACAAACCCATACGCGAGGAAGGCAGATAGAACCTTGAAGTCTAAGCGGTTGTCTCTGATGTCTACATAAAAGTGAAGAACCTTGACATTTGGATAGATGGTTGCTAACTCAGCGAGACTATCCATGTGGGTTGCAAATACTGTGTACCTGCAAGTTTATATCCACAAATTACACATTTTGCATTTACTTATTAAGTAGCTTTCTGCAGTGGGAAAAACTCAGTTTAAGGCTTACGCTTTCAGTGATAAGAGATACTCGCAGCAGCTCCATGCCATTGCTAACCCGTCTGAGGAAGAAGTCGCCCTCCCGAGTTCATCCATGACTATCAAACTCCTGCATTTTGAGGCATTACTAAGATATGAAACTGAGGGGGAGGTTCGTTTGTATTGACTGCTTCCATCAAGGCTACCTGTTGGAGACATTCTGCATTATGAAAGCGGTCTCTCTCATCTCTGTCATAAACTGTGAAATTGGAAGTAAGGAATCAGAATTGTGATATCACATCTCCCCATATGTATTTTCCTATTAGTAATATCAAAACTGTTGGGATTTATCAACAGGACAAATCGTTAAGAGACATTGAAATCTGAGCCAGAGTCTAAAGGATTACCGTGCTTGAGTTCGACTCAAGGTTATCCATTGTCCCCATTCTTGTAAATATGCGGTCAACCACCCTTATAGTTGCAAAGCGAGCTGGGACGTAGCAGCCAATCTGAGCGAGAATGACTACTAGACACACCTGTTGGAGATATGTGCTCTTTCCGCTCCTTGAGATATGGAATACAAATACAAACATGAGACGATGAGTTGCTGAACGATTGATAAGCAATCGAGTAGTTAAAGTAAGAGTTCCCTTACATGTTTGGACCCATAACTACCAACATGTTGGTTGCTTCTGACATGAAGATACTATTAGACTGCAAAACAGAATTTGTGTTAAAAAAAAACGTGCACGGCCCCCAAAATCAAATATATTTACTTCATAGTCTGATGAATCATTGGCGGAATTTATTAATTGGACGAGATGACAGAATAAATTGAGGGACGATAGATAGAATCATGAGAAATAGCGCGAACAACTTACAACAAAGTCGTTGTGTATGCTTTCTAGGATGGGATGCCTTCCAGCATCAATTGCCAGTGGGCCACTTTCTGCCAAACAATATATAAGCAAGTAAATTCCACACCAAACGTTGATCAATTATTTCACTTAAGGTGTTTAAGGAATGATAGTGAGAAAGTCAGCTACCTGTTAGTTCAGGTCTAGAGTATCGATCCACTGGCTTTGTGGATATTGTATGAGCAAATGAATTAACAATCATATCTAGGAGACATAAGACTTCTGCTAGGAGTGTGAGGGCAGAGATATCTTCCCTTATCGCATCCATCAGTGCTGCATACATACAGAGAACGTTTAGTGTAATAGCCTTAAAAAATCAAGCATGATAGGATTGCAATAAATCGGGTTACTACATATAGTTGACACTTGTGAGCAATGTGACATTATCAACCTTCCAAGCATGTTTCCGTTCGAATGAAACACTCTCCAGCGGCAGACTTATTTCTGACATTCAACTGCACAACAGATCATTGTACGGTAGATATTAATGAAACATTATGTCTAGGTTCCTGAAATCATGAACATAGCTCCTACTTGTCCTAGATTTGAGGGTTCATTCTTCTCATCAAATATATCCGTGGTGTCTCAAGTCTTCAGTGTATTAAAACTTTGGAAGGGGAGTTTTGTTCATTTATTATCATTGGCATCAACTATTAAACTTTGTATAGATAGCTGTAATGTGAGCCTGAACTGCTAAAACTGATAAAGCCACAAGGAAACGATGCATCTGAAATTTTGATAATTTAACTTACAGAAGCCAGTTCCAGACTCGAACAATGTATATTTTTCCCATGTTTTACAACCTGGAACATACCACGTACAAGACAAATTAAGTCAGGAACCCCATATATATAGATTGAACATTAATTTTTTAACGAACGTGCGTTTTTGACCTGAGTGAATTTGCTTGGAAGTTTTCCCTGAACTTCCTTCTGAGGAATTCTGAAAAAGAAGCCTTGCCTGTTGTTGAAAGGAAGTTTTAGATTTGGCAAGTTGAATTCCTCACGGTACTTACTGGCCAGATTATGGATTGCTGTCAATGTTTTCAAGATTATAGATTAGCAGAACAAAGGAAAATCAGTGATAATACAAAGAGAAGCATAATTCTTGGTTCACCTTCACTAGTATCACAAAAGGTTCTCCTTGCAATATCCAAAAATCCATCAATTCCGGCTTTTAAAGCAAAACACTGCTGTGTGCGGGCAACAAAAGGAACCCGTGCATGGAGAACATCATCATCAATAACTTCCCCAATTCTGAAACAAAAAGAGGATAACGAAGTTAGTGACTTAGAAACTCTAGTCTTTAGAAATTTTGAGGAGGAAATGGAAAAAACTTCCAGAAACGAAGTATATAGTCAATATCTACTAGCCAGATCCAATAATGGCATACTTTTTTCTGATGGAAGCATATTTATCATTTTCACACACAGACTTATAAACATTGGTAAGGAGAAAACACTTTGCGTCCTTTAAAACCTGCATTAGGACATGGCGTGACTAAGTTCAGGGATAGCTCATAGACATAGCTGCAAAATCAAGTAAGAACAAACTAACAACAAATGAGAAAGAAAAACACCTTAGCAAGTAGAGGCAAAGCATCCAATGCAGTCTTAAGTAAGATGATGCTTGAAATCATGTTTTGGCTCTTTCTGGTATTATCAAAACCTAGGACCGCTTCGGTGACTTTCTTTGGCTTGAAGCAGAAATGACAAAGAACTCGATCTGAAAATTTGTTTTGAGATGATGTTATTAAGAGAAGAAAAAAGCTCAATTTATTGGATGCAATGAGAAAAGGTCAGGATCTTCCCACTTTTTCTCTTAATTACTAACCAGTCTCTTTAGGAAATTTACGTAAAACCTGTGAGAGCCCAAAGAATAGTTGTTCATTGCTCATCAACTCATCCTGCGATTACAAGAAGAGAAATTTTGCCTTACGATTAATGCATAATCAAACAATGGAAGTTTTCTGGAAGCTGCGCAATTATCAAGCTCTGTCAGTCAACTTATTTAAGACCAAACGGAAATTGAATGATATGGTTTTAGAAGTTCCTTACAGAGATATATGACACCTTAATAATAGCTATACTAACCAGGCAATCCAGGCGAGTGTTAATAGTTTCAATATCTTTCAGAGGCTGCAACAAATTGGCACGAAGAAGCCTAGTCCTGACCAACATATCATGCATGAAATAAAAATGACTAGTGAGTTAAAGAGGTCTCACATGCCAAACTCATATACAATATGTTTCACAAGACACAATTTGTAATTTCAACTCTTAAAAGTGTGTTTCCAGATACCCGCCAACTGTTTTTGTTGTCTTGAGCATCTGGAACAAACTCCTCTTTTTGTTGCTAGTGCCCAAAAGTGCGTTATGGAATGGATCAATGATTTCCAGATTCTCAACACTACAATCAAATCAAGTAAACAATGAAACAGAACGATTTACAGTAAAATTCTCCATAATCTAATAGACTAGGAAAACGAACAATATCGGGGTAATCCTACCTAGTTGCATCGATGTTCATGTGATCAAACGATCCATTAAAAGTTACCTAGACATAGGCAACAGAATCCACAAAAATGCTATCAGCAGTAATGAGAAGGTAGAACCAAAACCATAAAGAAACAATGACTCATTATGCAAGAATTGTGGATTTACTGCATATACAACTTTTACAACTAGGTAATTGAGAAATGTACATAACCAAAACCCATACAGTCAGTGAGTGGTTGGTGATTATCACACCCTTTTCCGCTTCAATCCTGCTCATGAGTCATGACACAACACACCAAACTCAGTATTTCAAAAACAGCAAACTGATAATGCACTGAAGCAAAAGGTTGAGGATGTAGACACCATTTGATTGTAGCTGCAGCAGCAGCCAATGAGAGATAGTGCTGCTTATAGTAAGTGTCTAAACCAAGGGCCAAAGGTTCTTCTGCAGCCAAGTTTTGTATTAATACAGCACCCTGAAACATATAGCCAAAAATGCATATCCAATTAAAAATACAAGACTAGAAGAATCAATGAATGTTTGTACTATCAGAGATTCCTGGATCAACCTTAGTATCATCAAAACAGCCACGGGCAAGCACAACCTGCGAGAAGGCAAGATAGTAACAGTCAATTGATTCTGCTATATAGCTAAAGACATATACATTACATTCCCCCCAATTTTACAGACTTATCATCCATGGAACAGAAAATTTCACCTTCCTAACAGTGCTATAACATCGATCCACCAGTTCTGATACACCAACCATGCCATCAGCTGCCAATTTGTTGGGAGGAACGATTATCACAGTTGGATCATAGAAACGCAACAGCGTCTTCGTGTTTTGGTATGAGCTGCTCGTCTCTATATACTGAGATAGATGCAGTGAAGCCGATCTTAGGTCAAAAGCAGCCATCCCGACCTAATCAGAAAAATTCAAATTTAGAATCCAACATCGCCATCGAAATTATCATGCGAACATCATGATTCAGAAGCTAATCCCAGAAATCGCCGTCGCGAAATGGAGACCCAAAGAGAACACAAATAAAGGAGCCAAATCGGAGACCATAGTCCTGCCAAAACAAGCGAAATAGAGGAACCGTATACCTCTTTGGCTCTGTTCTCAATGAGGCCGGCGACGAAGCTCGATCTCTCTCCCCCGTCGTCTTCCATTTTCGCTCCACAGATCAGAATTTGAAAAATTGAGTAATCGGTACAACTGTTCCGAATATGAAGGCAAAAGCGCGCCACTGTGAATTCTATAGTCGACTCGACGACACTTCACTCACTACGCCGATATTTATTTCGGAAACCGGTTTAAATTACCAAAACTTTTCAATTAGACTACTCCGGGAGTATTTCCCGGTTCAATTTTATTGGTTAACGATTAAAAAAAAAAAAAAAAGCTAAATAACCAAAATAAAATCAAATTCGATATATTTTGTATCTAATTCAAAATAAAATCAATTTCAATTTTCAGTCAACTACATATAAATTCTTTCAGAAACAGTTAAAGTTTCTATCCAATTGAAAAAAGGTCGCTTAACAATTTGGGTTTTAGATCGGTTGTTTTGGTTCAATAAAGTTTGAAACCGTTGGTATTGTCCGGATTATAGAGAAATTGAGGGGGTATATGTTCAGTTCCCATTGCTTAGTAGGTAAGTTGGAGGATCACTTCATTGTAGCTAGCTCTGCTCAATTCAAACCCCTAGTAATAGAATAGAAGCTTAAACACAGAATAAAGAAAAGATTCAGCTTTAGATTACATCTTATAACAGTTGATCACTCTCTCTTTTTAGTTCTTACAATAAACAGTTGTATGGCAAAGATAATGAACAGCAATAATACAAGATTTACAAAGGTTCTATATTAGTTTTCTTTACTTATCTGTCAGTCACAAATCACAAGACCTCGTCAATGGTTACATAGCGGCGCTCCTCAATGGAGAGCTGTGCAGCAACTCCCATGGCAACAGATATTAGTCCGTCTTCCAAATCAACAGCTGCTCTCCCTTCACCTCTGATTGCTGATAAGAAGGTGAGGTGTTCCAAGTAACTTGACCCGTGATGCAACCCTTCATATCTGAATTTTAACATCATGTGATGTGAGACTGCAAAAGATAATATGTATTGTAGATGAATCAATCTTACTTTATTCTTTCATCCTCAGCTTTTATCGTTTGAACGTATTCTCTTCCTTCTGCACGGCTGCCAAATCGAACTATGCCCTCTGGAACAAGTGCCTCCCCCTGCAACAAAATATTGACTCAACTCAAAACTCATAAATCATATAAACAACTCCAAAGAAAGAGTCAGGTAAAAGTTTAAGTTCATCTTCCCTGCCTCATTTCCCACCTATATATATATATATATATATATATATATATATATATATGCACGAGCCTTGCTTCAGCTGATAGTGTTTACAAGAGCATATAGTGGTTTGGGAATAGTTGGAAATATGTAGTTTTCAGGAATAACATCGAAGAATTCAGTGAATTCAATACATATGAAAAAACAAAACACCCAGCTCTATTTTTTTCATTCCGGACCTAAAATCCTATCATACCAAGACCATAACTAAGCACACACACACAAAAAAAGGAGCCCATGATACGTGAAAGGAACTCACCTTTCCAATGTCACCAGTAACAGATATTTCTTGCTCGTTTTTGCTTCCTTCAGCAAACATACAAAGATCAAGCATCCCACGACATCCATTGTCAAACTCAATTATAACATAAGCGTTATCAATTATATCAGGAACCTATATCACAGAGAAACAAATAATATGAAACTCACAAGTCATAACACAGACTCATTTACAATGATGGAGTGTAAATTTGGGATTAGAATGAACCTTTCCATCATAAACTTCATCCTTGTGGTTGACATCCATGCCTCCAGAAGCCATCACACATAGAGGATTCGAACCAGCAAAGAGCCTCATTAGATCAAAAAAGTGGCAGCATTTCTCCACTAAGGTCCCTCCAGTGTTCACATTGAATCTATTCCAGTTGTTCACCTAGTGATGTGTTCTCTCAGAAATCATATAAAAAATAGGATGTGTAAAAAAAACTACACAGAGTCCATCTTGTTTAAGCCTACCTTAACCAAGAAAGGGAATCTATGTTCTCGGATTGCTACCATCTTGACATTACCAAAATCTCTACTTTTAACTTTCTCTATTAGCTTAGCTACTGGCGGCATGTATCTGTATTCTAACCCAACTTGCACCACCATATCTGACCTTTTCTTTGCAGCCTCCAGAACCTGATTCCCAGACACAGTTTCATGAATTTGATCAATCATCATATACTCAGCAAGATTTTGTACCAAACAAAAAAAAAAATGACCTGTTTGCAATCAGCAACTGTGGTGCATAAAGGCTTCTCAACAAGAACATGATGTGGTTTTGGATAATTGATAATGTCCATAAGAATCTGATGATGAGTCATATTTGGAGAAGACACAACAATCACGTCACACAGCTCACTCTTGAGCAACTCTTCGTGTCCTGAGAAAACCTTAATCACAACAAAAGATGGAAAATTTCAAATACTAAGTTTACCAAAAGCCAAGTACCAAAAGAGTTTATCAAGTACACAGTGAAAATACCTTGAGTTCCCAATTAAAGGATTGAGCGAGTTCAATGGCAAGGAGCTGTGAGGGAGGGTGAGGATCGGCGATAGAAACGACGGCGAGGCCTTGGTCACGGAGGTGGTGAAGATTGATGAGATGTTCTCTTCCCATCATACCGATCCCTAAGATTCCATACCTAGTAATCGCTCCTGAGTCCTTAACATCCGCCATTACCGAACGTCTTGAGCTCCTCTGACTCACTTTTGTTTGATTTGAGCTAAACGACGTCGTGTAGTCGTTTGATTACACGGACATGTCTTTTTTTTTGGGTAATTTGATATTTTTTATTTTTTCTATTGATGGATGATAAGATTTTTTTGGAGAGGACAGAATCTAAACGACGAGTCATATTTACGGAAAAAGTAGAGAACAATACATATCCGGCCAAAAATACATGTACCATCTCCTTTTTATTTGTGCGTGTGTGTGGGCCTGTGGGGTGTACTGGAATTAAGCAGTGCCAGTTGCTGAGTAAGAAGACTGAGTAATAATTTTTTTTACAGTGTAAAATTTTATTTATCTAAAATACTGTTTTGTGTACAAAAAAAAAAACAAAGAGAATCTAAAAAAACTGGTTTAGTAATGAATGAAAGATGAAATTGAATTACACTTTTTAAATGAGTGTAAAATTATATGTATCTAAAAAGTATTTTACAATGAATGAAACATGAAACTCAAATATGTGAAAGTTATAGAGAAATAGAATAATAATTGGGGATTTTCAAAATACCTTTTTTTTTTTTTTTTTTTCAACCAAACATTAATAAATTAAAAGAGAACTCCGAGGTTGGTTGCCCAAACCGGAGGGAAAGAGTTTACAAAAGAAGTTTCGAAATCTAAAGTCCTTGAAGACCTATTTTTCGGAAAGAGTTTACAAAAATACCTATTTTTCTATGTCACTTTCCAAAAATATTCTTTTATGGTGTTCATTTTCAAAGATTCCACTTTTTCTATGTCACTTTTCCTAAAAACTATACCCTAAACATAAAATAGAGAACCCAAACATAAAAAGAAAATTCTAAAGATTAATTTAACATATTGTAATTGTGCAAAAGAGAGTAAAAATGAAAACATTCAAAAAAAAAAAAGTATTTTTGAAAAGGGAAATCTCAAAAAGGGTATTTATAAAAAAATCTCAATAATAATAGAGAATTCCTCAACATACCACATTTTAAGTTTTTTTTTTTCAAAAATACCAAAAACACAAAATTTTAAGTATTTACAAATTATTTTTCTAGGTTTGGGTTGACAAATTTAGATTTAATGTATAGTTTTTAGGAGGTAAGGTTTAGTGTTTAGTTTTGAATATAAAAATCTTTAGTATAATTTTGTAGTATTTTTGGGTAAAAAAATCATTTTTGCGGTATTTTAAGAAAAAGAAAAACTTATTTTAGTAGTATTTATGAAAATTGGCCATATTAATAAGTTGACAAGAAAAGAGAATAATTATAACTTGCAAGAAAGATTATATTGGTTATTTGTTGATAGAATTTTTTTTTCAAATTAGCAAATATTGTTAAAAAATCATATTTCTTTTGTAGAGTAAAGTCAGCAAAAAGATTAACAAGACTTATTTATTTATTTATTTATTGTTTAACAAAAAAAAAAAACAAGACTTATTTATTGGTTAACAAAAAAAAAGAGAAATGTTTTTTTGAATAAGAGATAGCTATACTTGAAAATATCTTTAATGAAATAAAATCATTAGAAATAGATATTATAAAAAATCATTTTTCATCAATAACTACTGTGAAAACAAATGTGTATTAAATATCAAGTAGTAATTGGAGATTATGATAGCATATAATAAAATTCAGTTTTGTAAACAGTTTTGTAGAGTTTTGAGTTATGCTCAAAATTTTCAGGAGGGGAAATAACAGGCACACATAGATCAGACACTCAACAACACAGAATCAAAGGATAAAAAAGGTGTAACAATGAGATGAGTCGGATTCGAAGAGATAGCGGCAATGATACGAAGAGTCTCAGCCACCTCATGTCTCTCCGCCACAGCTTTTAGATCATTTACGAAATGGTCCTTTAAATCTTCTCAGTTTCACGGCGAGTCCCTCGATTCCTCTGTTTCACCCATTCTCATCCCCGGCGTCCACGTCTTCCATTGTCCGGTACGTTCCAATCAATTTTCATGGATGCTAAACTAAACTAATTGGAACTATTAGTTTGACTCTCCGTCTTTTGTTTTAGGATGACGTCGGGATTGTAGCGAAACTATCAGATTGTATTGCTGCAAAAGGAGGAAACATTCTTGGTTACGATGTGTTTGTTCCTGAAAACAAGAACGTCTTCTACTCTCGAAGGTAAAGTTCCCACTTTTCCATTTGTAAATATCTCACCTTTGATGCTACTTCATTAGATTCTTTTGGTTAATTTATAATCCAATGTCTTTAAAGTGAATTCTAGTTAAAAAGTTTCTATTTTTGGGTTTAGTTGTGATGAAAAGGTAAATTCTTTTTGGCAGTGAGTTTATATTTGATCCAGTAAAATGGCCGAGGAGTCAGATGGATGAAGATTTTCAAACTATTGCACAAAAGTTTAGTGCTTTGAGCTCAGTTGTACGAGTTCCCTCTTTAGACCCCAAATACAAGATAGCTCTTCTATTGTCAAAACAGGTAAATCTTTGTGTCATAAAGATCCTTTTATTATGTGTCCTCTTGTTTCTTTTGCCCTGAAGTTGTGTGATAATTTCTGTCTGCAGGATCATTGTCTGGTTGAAATGTTACATAGATGGCAGGACGGAAAGCTTCCTGTCGATATAACATGTGTGATAAGGTTTACATATAACTCTTATCAACGAACTTAATGCATATATTAATTATGACTGGTGTGATTCCTGATATTTTGTGTATCCAGTAACCATGAAAGAGCTCCAAACACCCATATTATGCGGTTTCTCCAGAGGCATGGCATCTCTTATCATTATTTGCCAACAACCGATCAGAATAAAATAGAAGCAGAGATTTTGGAATTGGTTAAGGATACTGATTTTATAGTTCTCGCTAGATACATGCAGGTATATCAGATTTTAAGTTCCATCCTAAGCTCCTGAATAGTCTCATTACAGTTTATTGAATCAAACTGTCTCCTTAGAAGGTTCTTGCTTTTAGTTTATGCTTCTTTAGCAGCTTTCTTTCATAGCATTAGTTATTAATAATAACTTATTATATTGACGGATGATGTTGACTGGAACATTTTCCTTTTGACAGCTACTGTCAGCTAATTTCTTGAAAGATTATGGAAAAGATGTAATCAACATCCATCATGGCCTCTTGCCTTCATTCAAGGGGCGAAATCCAGTGAAACAGGTTTCTGAGTTCGTTGATGGCTCTATATCTCTCAATGCTCATCTCTGTCTCTTATGCTTCTAGATTCTGTTGGCCAGGCATTTGACGCAGGTGTGAAACTAATTGGTGCAACAAGTCACTTTGTAACAGAGGAACTTGATTCAGGTCCTATCATTGAGCAAATGGTGATTCATCTCCCAACTAGTTAATTTGTTCTGAGGGTTTCATTTTGTTCTTCAGAAGCGTCTCAATTTTGAGTTTTACAGGTTGAGAGAGTTTCACACCGAGACAATTTGAGGAGCTTTGTCCAGAAATCAGAGGACCTCGAGAAAAAGTGCCTCATGAAAGCTATAAAATCTTACTGCGAACTGCGAGTATTGCCTTATGGGATACAAAAGACCGTCGTATTCTAATACGGTCTACATGAAAATCTTTGGCATGTCTCTCTGATACTGCATATGATATGCTCGCTCAAGCAAAAGTATACATACCACTTCTTTATAAGTTTTTGATTCTTCATAGCTTACACGTAAATGTTTTGGCTTAGCAAATCAGAAACTGAATCATTGGAAATAAGAAAGTTCAATTGAGATTCATCATTCTTCTGATGTCTTTCTGTACAAATAGCAATATTCCTACCACTTGTTGTGATCATTTGAACAACCTGCTGTGTTTTTTCCAAAAGTCTTCCGAAGTTACAGAGACTGACATTGTACATTACCAGGTTTCACAAGTACCTCACAACAGCAAAAATGTGGATTATATGTATATAATCAAATGTATATACAGGATCCTTCATCATGTGTGACCGGTGAGACTCAGAGATCCCAGCGAGCATTTGGCAGCCTCAAAGCAATTTACTTGGCGGAGAAGAGACTGTACCCCATCAACCCATCTCTGCTTGTGTATCTTGTTCTTGCACTTGAACTCCAAAAGACCTTGTCCGGTTTTCAGACCGAAGTAGACTTCTTCTGAATTTTCCCTCTCTTTCCTGTAAGGCCAAGCTGATTTCTCATCGCAGACTCCATAGACAACGCCTTCAGAAAGGTACAACAAGTTCAGAATGCCGTCTTTCAAGTAATTGATCTAAATTGAAAGATTAGTTAAATGCCTACATTTGGTCTTCTTGGAGAATGCCCCTCCTACATGTTTGCTTTTGAGTTTGATCATTACCTGCAAAATCATAATAAGCATTGGCTTAGAAGTGAATTGAGATGTGTTGCGTGTTATGAATACTAATCAAATCTGCTGTACCTGAGACTTCTTGTTGATATAGACGCAGACACGCTTAGTTCGCTGCATTCCTGCAAATTAAAGCACAAAAAAGAAGAATTAAGCTCTCTTTCTTATCTCAGTAAACTCTTCAATTGATCAGACTCTCACTGACAGAAGAGAACTACCATTTCGTGCACATTGCATCAGTTCGCCTTCAAATGGAAGATTTGGTTCGTCCAGTCTAAACTTCAAATTTGCAGGCCAGTGAGAGTCAGAGAAGCTTCTCTCAAAAGGGGCAATAGCTGCATTTTTCCTTGCTTCCTTAGGCTGCCTTGCCTTCAGAGCCGCTTCTCCTCTCAAAGCTAGTGTCAGTTTAAACAAAGTCAGATCATATGCATATCAACGAGATCACAAAGCTTTGTGAAGCTGCAAAGAAAGCCTTACCTGTTGCAGCAGCGGCTGTTAAAGTCATGAGATCACCAGGGCTGTTGATATCCACAGAAGATCTAACCGTGGAAGTAACACGTGCACGGTCAGCACCAGCTCGCTCAGCCATCTCAAAACAGTGCGAGGCTAACAGTTCAGTGGCTGAGGCTAAAGCCAGTGCCATCTTGGAGCCTGAGCCTTTGCAATTGCTTGCAGATGTTACAGAAGCTAAACCTGCAGCCAGAGCCGCTATAGAGACAGCAGAATGCACGTGGGCGTTCTCAACGCGCACCTTGTCTTTCTTCTTGAGATTGGTGATTGTGCTGCTACTGCTGTGTTCCTTTGGGTGGTGAAACCATCTGGATAATGTCCCTGCTCTGCGTGTGCCAACCGAGTTCAAGATCTTCCCAGCCTAAAATCAAATTCCCAGAGTTTTAAACTATGAAAAGTGTTTATACTTTATACATTCCAGTTCCCAAGAACTATGTTGGGAACTGGTGCAATGGCCATAGATAATATAATTGACAAGTCTTTGACTTTTACTGCTCACCATAATTATGAGAAAAAAGGAATAAGAAAGAGGGTTGTACCATGAATGGATCTGCAGCAGCAACAGGGAACAAAACAGGAGGACTGTTCTGGCCAACACAAAACTGTTCTTGTTGTTGTCTATGTTTGAGTGCAAGTGCTTTGGAGATTTCAGAAGTAGAGAGACTCCAGGATCTTGACAGAAACTCCATAGGCTCTTTTGGTGTCTGAGGCTGAGGAATGGATGAGAAAAGTTCTTCAGCTCTAAGAACTCCATCTTCCAACTCTTCCTCCATATTCTCTGATCCAAACAAGGAAGAAGAAGAAGTATCTTTCCAATCTGAATAATACCCATTTTCCATTTTTCTCCTAAATTGAATCTTCAGCTTGAAAATGAAAGATTTTCGAATTTTTGAAAAGATGACGTGGGATCACAAGACAAGAAGAGGGTATTTATTATCCTGGTGGAGCAAGAGTTATGTTTCTGATGGAAACCATGTGACCAAAACAGAGAAACCAACCAGCTTTGAGTTTCAGAATTAAAACAGAAATGAACTGTAAAACTAAAACAAAAAATAGAAAAAATTATTTTATTTTTTTAAAAGGAGATGAAAAGGATGATGTTGACTCAGGTGGAAAAGAAGAGGAAGAGCATAAACCAAACTACACAATAAGAGAATCTTTTTTTCTTTTTTTATGAAAGAGAATTATTCAAACCACAAGTCCCAAAAGTACGTGCAGACTGACAATGATAGATTACAATAAAAATCTGGATGAGTGTTTTTAATCACCGTAAGAGTCTTTGAGATTTCAAGAACTCGTCTCCATGTTCTTTCTTTATATAAGTGTGGCTAAAGATTAGGATAATATTGTGGTTAAGAACATTGTCCATGAATTCAGGTAATATCTTAATCTGGTGGGACGGTTTGTGAAACCACGAAGGGGCGACAGATGCATTGGTTTGAGAGCATTTTGTCTTTCTGAACGGACGGCTCTCACACGATTCAATCCCCCACAACCGACCAGCTTCCTTCAAATAATAATCATACGTAAAAGAGACCACTTTGTTTTTCTATTAATGCACTCTATCGTTTGCGTTGGTTTCACGGATTAACGATTTTTTAAATGTCTTTCTAGCATTACTATTTTATGGTTTATCACTTGAGTTTAGTACTCAAACGATTTGAACAAACGAAAGTATATCCAGCCAATAAGACCCCAAATTGTGCAATTCGAATATGATTCAATTCGGCCTTTAATTATAGACCTTATCCTAAATATCTTTGGGCAATTTGGGCTTGGAATTCCAAAGGTTTTCTAATGCATATAACGTGGACTTTCTAATAAAACTGAAAGTCATTACTAATGTATTATTGGTGATGATTGTTATGGACTTTATTATTATTGTGAACAAGTATTACAGTAGAACCTCTATAGTAGGCCTGCGACTTCGGGTTATTCGGATATTTCGGTTCGGATTATTCGGTTTCGGTTATTTTAGAAAATTAAAAACTGTTCTGAATCGAACCGACTAAGATTCCGGTTCGGTTCGGTTCGGAATCGGTTATTTCGGTTCGGAAACTCGGTTATCTAAGTTTATAATTAAGTTGTTAAAAAAAAAATTCTACTGAAAATCAATGGATCATGAAGCCGAGATCTGAAAAGTGGAAGGTTATAGTGATGAATCGAAGAAGAAGATAATGGTGATGGATTGAAGAAGATTGGAAGAAGATGATGATAAATCGAACAGGAAGGAAAAAATAATGGTAATGAATCAAAATAAGAGAAGAAAAAAAACAAGAAAAAAGAAGAATTTTTGTTTGCCCAGAGAAAAAAAAAAGAATCAATAATACTATCAAATCCTCATTTGATTTTGAAGAAGAGCACCGATTTCTTAGAAAGAGGATTGGTTTGGTTTCCCAAAAATTCTGGTGAGGCAATGGCGACGAACAACAAAGAAGCAAGGAGGCAGAAGATCTTAGAAAGAGGATCTGATCGTTTAGCCTTTATCAGTGGTCAAACCAACGACGTTCCTCCTCCACCATCTCCTTCTGATTCTACTTCTTCCCTTTCCCACTCTCTTATTTAATAAAACTATCATAACGAGAGAAGAACGACGGCTAAAAGTATATTAGATTAGGGTTTTCACTTATTCGGTTAACCGTTCGGTTTTAGCGAACCGAACCGAAAATTTCGGTTAACCGACTAGAATTAAAACCATTCCGATCGGTTATGTTAATTAATTTAAACCGAACCGATTTGCCCAAATTTCGGTTCGGTTCGGTTCGGACAAATCGGTTCGGTTAAAATTCCCAGGCCTACTCTATAGATTAATACTCTTTAAATTAATACTCGCTATAAATTAATAAATTCTTCCGGTCCCGAGTTAGGCTGGTGTAAAAAATGACAAATTTCGATAAATTAATAAGATAATAATTTTTTTGGAAATCCTATGTAAAAATATGGTCCCATCAATATTATAAATTAATAATCAAATAATATATATATATATATATATCTAAAAAAATCTAGTGAAATATAACTCTATTGTTGTTTATATATTCTTGAATTTGTATTTTTATTGGAGCTCATCTCTAATCTTTTTCATTGTCTTCTTTTCAAATCGCATCAAAAAATTATGGAGAATCCTAAATGCGATAATTGTTTTTTTACATGTAATTGGTTCTAAAATTACCGCAATATTTTCTTTGACTTCATCATTACCATGAATGATACTAGTAGCAATTTCTTCTAAACTCTAAACTTCTAACATTTATCATTTTTACCTAAATTCTAAACTTAGCAATTACGATAGCCACGATTATAAATTAAGAATTTCTTTAAAAATATGAATGATAAGAAAAGTATCTTATTGTAATATAAAATTTTCAAAATTATGAAAACTAAAAATCTCTTCATAAATTAATATTTTATTAATTTATCGATAAATTAATAATTATTAATTTATCGATAAATTAAAACCTCTATAAATTAATAAAATTTCATGGTCCCGACCTTATTAATTTATAGAGGTTTTACTGTAGTTGGATAGTCAAAAAAATTGGTAGTTATAGCCATTTTCGAATGTCAAATGAGTTTACTAAAATACGTTTAGAATTAACGTATGCAATAGAGTGTAATCAATGATCACATATGAAAAAAATATACAATAAATTTTGAAATATACAATTCTTATTTTTAACCAACACAAAGTAATGTACAACTTTGATCCGTTTCTCCACATTCAATCATTCATTTTCGGACCAAACATTTTCACACAACAGAAAAGCAAGGCAAACAAATTAAAACCATATATGAATGATCAAGGGTAGCTTTCTGTGGTGGGAGCTGGAGCGTACGATCCAACAAAGACACCGTAGATGAGTCCGGCGAGTGCACCACCGACTAGAGGCCCCACCCAGTAGATCCATATTTAAGAGAAGTCACCACTAACAACAGCTGGTCCAAATGACCTGGCCGGGTTCATGGAACCGCCGCTAAAGGGACCGGCGGCTAGGATGTTGGCTCCAACGATGAAACCGATAGCGGTAGGAGCAATGGTCCCGAGCGATCCCTTCTTGGGATCAGCCGCGTCGCCGTCGCATAGACTGTGTAAAGCAGAGCAAATGTCACCACAATTTCCATCACTATTCCTTCAACAGCTCCTTAACCAGCCGGTATACATTCTCTCTGCATGACCGGCGAAATAAACACATTCTCAATTATTAATCCATAGGCTTTGAAAGAGCATATGAAAGAGTTTTTTTTAATTTTATCATCCAATCAACATTTATTAGTTAAGCATTTAAGAAAACATTTAGACCATCATCATTAGTGGAGAAACGTTGATGATTGCTAAAAAAAATACTTATATTAAAAATTTTATTTTTTATTTTTTCCAATAAATTCATCAATAAAGTAGTGACACCTGTCACTTTATATCTAAGCACCATTTCTTCCATTACTCCACGGAGCAACGTTTCTCCTCTTTTTATATTCTCTCTCTTTATTTTATTTATTTTCTAATAAAAGCAACTCACAAAGAAATGCCCACTGACCATGCCCTTAGAAGCTGCAGATGCTCTCATATGCTCTTTTTCTTTATGCTCTCATTTAAAGTATTTTCCAAGCATTTTTTTAACTCTAAAATATTGATATATATTAAAATAATTTTAATTGATTAATTTATTTTGTAAAGATAGAAAATTATGATTTCATAAAAGATAAATTTATTTGTTATAAGATAATATATATGAGAAACTACTTAATGTTATAATTTAAAATAATAATAATTTATTTAATACATTAAAATATTAATGTGGATATAACGTTTATAATATATATTATTGTTTTATTTTAGTTTAGTGTGTTATATTATACTAGATAAGGCCCGCGTAATAACGCGGGTAAAAATTAAAAAATTTATTGAGAATAGTTAAGTAATAACATACATGTTTTTAGATTTTATCTTATAACATTTTAATATTGAATATAAACCTCTCATATTTCATTTAATACTCTCTCGGTTCCATTATATAAGAGTTTTATAATATTTTCTCAAATTTTTATGTATAATTTTTATTAATATAACAATTTATGACTATTTGAATTATGCAGTATATTTTCTATTGGTGGAAGTTTTATAAATGACATAATATTTATTATTTATTAATCTTTGTACTTTGACCCAAAAACTCTTATAGGACAGGAAGTACCATTTAAATATTTATATCATCATAAGAGACCATATTTTAATTTTAATTACACATTTCATCTTAATTCATAGAACTCAGTACTTTATATCAAACACAATTAATATATCATATCAAATCTATATCTTAGTAAAAACTGAAAATATAAATAAAAATTAACAAAATATAATTTGCCAAAAAAAACTCAATCAACATTATTTAAGATATATTTGTTATGTTGTTATCTTATAAGTACTAATTTTACCTCATGTCATAATCAATTTTAAAAATGAGTAAAATTTATAAAATAAAAACATATATAAAGATACAGAGAAATTCTCAATAACTAAAGATTTATTCCTGTAATTTATGATTTGTATTCAAATTATCTTATATTTTGACATATACATTACAAAAATACATGTGTTAAAATTATAAATTTAAACATTAAAATTTACTAATATTCTTGAATGGTTTTTTTTTAAATAATACAAATTAATATTTGAAAACTTTTTAATCTATTTAATCTAAAATAAATTTTATCGTTAGACATTCAGTTTAGTAATCACATCTAACTATCTATTTCATCGTAAAACCATAATTCACTTCTTCATGGATTAGTTAAAAAGTTTAATAACAAAAATAATATGAGATAATATGTATATTGGTTAGTATTTAAAATTTAACATTAAAAATAATCAGTAAAAAAATCAGTTAACATCCACAAAAATTTTTGGAAATCCAAAAATATCCTAAATATATTCTTCTATATGTCATAATTTTATAAGTAATACTTTTGTCAATTTTAATCAATTAACCAAATATTCATTCTAACAAACTCATTTTTCTATTTTCTTTCAGGTTTATCATATTACTACATGCATTAAAACTTTAAAATAAAACATGTAAAACTATACTTATACAAATCATGTATTGATTTTTTAAATTTATTTATTGTTTCAAGGTTTTGTGTACTTACTTACAATAATTTATATTACATTACAGCGATAAATATAATTTATATCCGACTAAAATTATGTTAAATAACTTATGTTATTCTTTTTAACTTTGTTATTCATTATTTATTGATTAATATACATGCTTAATGAATTAAATTTTTGGTTACACATGTCAAATTTATTGAGAAACCATGTATAATATAATTAGGATACAATGGAAAATATATTGATTTTGTTGTTTTCCTTTTTGATTTAGGAATATAAATGTTTTAAAATATAAACATGTAAAATTCTGTAAATATAATAAGCTGTCTTATTACGTTTATAAAAAAATGGACATGTGTCAACATCTTATCAATATATTTGACATGTGTCACAATCTCGTTAATTAGTAATTTTGTCATCGAACTTTATATAATAAGATTGTACTTACATATTGATTTAGTTTGTCTACCCATATTTGAAGTGTAGCTAAATCCAGCTTTATATGAGATTCATCTGCAAGTATTTTTTCCATCATAGCAATCTGATTATCATTCATGATACCCCGTTTTCTTTTGCTAGTATGGTTTTCCGATGTCTCATGGTTTGTAACTGTCTCTTTGGAGTTCATGATTTTCTACTGTACTCAAGGTTTTTATTTGATATGGGATTCCACTTAGTAGACATCTTTATATAATAAGAGATATACTCAATTTCCTTATAGTGATAGGTAAATATTTTCTGAACTTTTTTTTTCTAGAAATGTGGCCAATAATTAACGTAGAATAGTAAAAATCAAATTAATTGACATATTTAAACAAAAAGACGTGGCCAATATTTGTTTTTAATTCATGTAGATTGGTAAAACAGTAAAAGTCAAATTTGTTTCTATATTTGTTTTTGACTCGTGTCAACATCTTATCAATATTTTTGACACGTGTCACGATCTCGTTAATAAGAAATTTTGTCATTGAACTTTATATAATAAGATTAAATAATCTATTATATGTCTCTTTACTTTAATATTTTTATAGTTAAAAACGCATACATTAATATTACATAATCCTATTTTATATATTACAATAACACTCTTTTTGAATAAATTATTTGATTTGTGAAAAAAATATGAAACGATCTATTTTTTTTTACTTCAACCATCTTTTCTTTATGTAAAGGTGAGTATTTACAGTTTTTGATAAACAGTAATTAATTGTATATTTTCACAATTATTTTTTTTTATCTTATATAAAAAGTAATATTTTTTCTTGCCAAATTAGCAAATCAAAATTAAAATAAATCAATTATATTATAATTCGAATTTTATGATATATATATATATCTATTTTTTTTAATAAAATTAGGTTTTATTTTCTCTATTTTAGCTTTATAGAAAACCTTTTTATGGTAGGTTTTGAATTTTTATATTTTTATTTTTTTAAATTTTAATAAATTTTATAATTGATATATGTCAACATATGAATGATACAATTGACATGTGTCATGATCTTGTTAATTAGTAATTTTGTCATCGAACTTTATATAATAAGATTCATGTAGATTAGTAAAATAGTAAAAATCAAATTTGTTTCTATATTTATATTTGACACATGTCAACATCTTATCAATATTTTTGACACGTGTCACGATCTCGTTAATAAGAGTTTTTGTCATTGAACTTTATATAATAAGATACGTTTTAACAACTTATTGAAATCAAAAAGGTAAATATATCTATATAAACGTTTATAAAAAAATAAAATATATATTAATTATTTGTAATTAATGTGTTACATTATAAATATATATAATTAAAATTTATTAAATTACACATTTATATATATAACAATTTATTAAATGTAAAATATATTTTAAAAATATTATATAGCAATGAGTGATAACTAATTTTTTTTAGTGAAACACATTTCAATTATATATTTTTGATTAATAACATATATTAAATATAAATATAATTTTTAATACTCTACTGCTATACCAATCAACTAAATGTGTTATATTAATCAAAGCATACAGCTTATAATATATGCTGCATAATATTAATGCTCTAGTATATATTGTTCCAATCAAGCCATTAGTATATAAGCTTCTAAACCAAACCGGATTTTTTCTAACCGGATGTTGAAACCTCCATAATTAACATTATTTAATCACGGTCGTTTGTGTGGAACAAAACATTCCCAATCCGAACAAATTCAAGATTTTAATAAGCAAATACGAATGTTTTTGGGTACCTTGCCATTGGTAACGAAGGCAAGGAGGAGACAAGCGACGATGGAGCCAAGGCATTGAGCATTGATATATGTACTGTTTGATCTGGCAGTTTTAATTTTCTGTTTGTTGAGGACAAGAACACTATGCAGCTGAGATCATTATTTAATTTCTGAATTCCAATGTTTCCAGGGAGCAGTTTCTTTAATTTGTCAGGTTTTGTAGCATTAGATTTTAGAGTCCTGATAAAAAGTTATACATGATAGAGATTGTTTCCTTTAAAAAGAAAGCAAACTCGCTCACTGCATGTTGGATCATCGATCGAAAGGGTTTGGAAATTTGTTTACACAAGACAAAAAATTCATGTGACAAAAATATTAAAAGACATTAGAAATTAGATAATGTCTTCGCACCAGGAAAATCTCATATGCGTCTTCCGGTATAAGCCGGTTATTTAGTTGATTATGCAAACATGATCGGAAAACAGAAAAAAAAAAAAAAAAAAAAAAAACAAAAACGATTAAGAAACAAACAAGCCAAGTAAAAGTCCCACATCATGATCTCAATGTCCTCACTAGTCTCCTTCTCCTGTTCTCCACGCCCAACTCATCATCCTTCACCTCGTTGCTACTTACCGAGTTCGATGAGGTATCTCCCCTCGCTGCTTCCTCAGCAGCCTCGTATAGAACCCTGGCATTAGCCGTAACTCTATCGATGACACGACCCCGGAGTTCCCAATCATCGCCAGCGATTTCATTCATAGCTTCTTTGCAGATGGCTCGAATGGTCTCGGGACACGGTAGCGGACCATCCCCAACCACCCGAATTCCCATCCTGTTGAAATCAGTGGCGCTGATTGCTTCCGGATTCTCGAACGCGCTTCGTGCCGAGGAAGACATCTTTGTCGATGATTTTTTCTATCTCTGCCTAGGGGTTTTGATTTCTCTCGTGCCCACTTTCCCAAAACGATATATATATATATATATATATATATATATACTCTTGCTAAATCCCAATCCTAGTGGGCCTTTTTCTACTCTTCCTTTTTCTTTCTTTTTTCCTTTTACCATATGTATAAATTACAATTTGAAACATATGTAAATAATTTTTTTCCTTTTTACCATGTGTAAAATTACAAGTTGAAACATATGTAAATAATTTTTTTTTTTGGTGGTTGCACTACATTCCAATTAGTACACTAGAGCTAGTTCCACATAACCGCAGCCAAACAATGGGTGGATTGTTCTTTGTTCCAACTGGTGTTGATTGTTGCAATAGCCTCGACCAAATTTTAGTCCATCCGGGAGCAGCAGCTGCAACTGTGGCACTTGATTGGGATACCTGATGACTGCTTAAGCCTCTACAAAGATGATGATGATAATAATGGTTTATTTGCAAAGATACAACCTTTCTTGGAGGTTATTAATTAACTAGTTCTTGATCCTTGTTATCTCTTGTGCCTTTAAATGTTTCCATCCTCTTCACTTGATCCCATCTGCATGCATGCATGCATCACAGACAGCGGCTGGGACATGTTTTGCGTTTTGGTTGGAGACTGCAAGCATATCTTCTCCTTATGGCATGCGTACGTATACCCACTTATAACTAACCTGATCAACGCATATATATGATAGTAACTCGCGTATCTACTTTCATATGATGATATGAATGTACATAAGAATAAGAATAAGAATCCCCAATTCCTCATGATTAAATTCAAACCAATCCTCAAATTAATTAGCTTTCTAGAGTTCTCAAAGCCTGAAAAGAAAATGAGTAGTTCAGAAGTCTACACAACCGTCTCCTTGATTCTGAATATATTTCCAGGAAAATGTTGGTCCCCTTGCCTTTCATTATTAGGTCACGATATTTGCTTTCAAAAGAGTAACATCTTCATTTCGTAAAATCTTTGCTGATATATCTCGAAAGAAGAGTGCAATGTCTACACATATATAATCGCTGACATTAGACTCTTATCAAGTTAAAATACATCTATTGGTTCATCTAATATATTACCTGAAATTGCCGTGTGAACATTTTTGGGAAGAAGTTCCAAAAACGCAAATGGGAGAAGTCGTTGCATGATAACGTGACAATCATGACTCTTTAGACCCGATAACTTCCATTGATTTATTTCAACACATCGACCAAACTTTGATGCATAGCCATCTGGAAATCTTATATCATTTTTAAACCATAGAAGGAATTCTCGTTTACCTTTATTTGATAGCCTAAAGTTTGGCACATGCATCGTTCCATCTTGTTGTATATGAAGGCTCGGTCTTCTACACAATGCTAAGAGATCCAACCTTGATTTTATGTTGTCTTTGGTCTTTCCTGGAACATTTAATACTGTGTTGATGAGATTATCAAAGAAATTTTTCTCAACATGCATGAAATCAAGGTTGTGTCGAAGAAGAAGATTCTCCCAGTACGGCAACTCCCAAAATATACTCTTTTTGACCCAATTATGATGAACCCCATATCCATTTACAGTTCGAGCAGGCTTCTCATGTCTTAATTCAAATGGAAAACTTCCATCGCTTAGTACGGATAATTCGAAAAGATTGGGAAATCAATACAGCTAAGTCAGGATCAATTGGCATTACATGATTTGGGGATTGGACCGATTAATAAAAAAAATAGAAAAACAAGAAAACAAAGAAAATGCTAAATAATAATGCTTAAGAGGCAGGCCTGTTGTTGGGAACTCGATCCAAAAGTTTTGCCACCAACCCTCTAGCGTTCTGGACGGTCCTGCAATCGCAGAATGGGAGCTGGGCCAGATTTATCTGTCTCCAATGGTTCTTCCACTGCAAGTTTGTTCACCACAGTTCGCCAGATCTCCCGCTCCTGTTGTAGGGCCTCCAGCCTTTCGATTGGCAACCCAGAGCCTCAGGACATCATGTCCTCTATGAAGGCGCATGGGCCCTCGAGAAGATGGCACTCGCGGAAGGCTTCACCCGACGACTCTAGGAAGTTGACATATCGGATTAACCTATTCAAGCAAGCTCGGTAGGCCCAGACATCCGTCACAAACGGGAAGGCGGTTTCCCCCAGGGGTTCGCGATCGCCTTCCGGAACATCAGGTACATCCATCCGATCAACTAGTTCTTTGCAGGCCTTGTGCTCGTCAAGTAGGCGGACCATTCGCCAGTGCACTAGGAAGTAACCTATAACGATAAGATCTTCCAGAACTTGAATGGTCCCCCCTAAACGGTAAAAACGGTGGACCTGGTCGAGCTTCAGCCGAAGCGCCCAAATATACGCGCCCATCCACTTACGGCGAGCTTGGTACTCTCGGAGTTCGTGCTGAGTGGAAAACCCAGGGTCGATGGTATACGAGTTCAAAGCGACCTCGCGAGGTCGGGACGTCTTGCCTACCTCCCATGGGATGGGATTTTCCGGTTCCCAGCGGCCGGATGCAGCGGCAATCCTTTCCCGGGCCTGTCTCAGCCATGTAGATCGAGTAGTTACCATCTTTCTTTCTATCTCTTAAATTTGTGGAGGTTAGAATGTTTCCTTCTCCCAATCTTCAACCCTATTTATATAGGGTCGTGGGAAATAACCGCCGCTAATTCCACCAATCAGACTGCAGCGAAATTTCCAAAATTTTCGCTGCGGTCCGAGAATAACTCTCTAAGACCGTGTAACACATTTAATGAGATGCGTATTTACCAAAAAAAAAAAAAAGGGAATATGTACATATACATGTTTCGGTTCCCAATCCAAACTGGACCAAATATTCATTGAAGTTCGTACCAAACTCGTCTTTCGTTGACATCCTGGCCAGGTGATCAACCCAGGCAACTACGCATTACTCTTAAGGATAAGCCGAACCTAGAGTTTTTATTTTCCACCTGACCTTCTCATATAGGGATAAGCCAGATCCAGAATATTTATTCTGCACCCGATCTTTCAATTTTGGGGTAAGCCGAACCCAGATTATTTATTCCGCACCCAATCTTTAGTTTGGACGGAATGGTTAGCCGAATCCAGAGAATGATTTTGCAGTCCGACATCCGAACTAAAGCAAAGGAGATAAGCCGAGCCCAGTATCTCGCCCTCCGACCAAACTTATATCGTTAAGAGTAAATCGCCGACTTTTGAGGCTTGAACCGATGTTCTTTACCATCGTTTAAAATTGCCTAATGTAAGCCGGGAGACATCTCGCCTATGGTACATTTTGATTTTTAAATAAAATTGTAAAATAACGACAAGTGAAAAACTGTCTGTTTTAATGCAGTAAAATCTTATTCTGCTTCTCGAAGTATTAATTAAAATTGGCCTGCTACAATGCGGCGAAGTCTTATTAAACGATCAAACAAAACATGTCCATTCCGAACTAATGCGCTGTTCGCAGCGATCTCACGAACGCTAGTCTTGAGTCATTTCGGCATTAGCCACAACAATTGCAACCGAGTCTTCTCTCAATCCTCGGGGCGAGTCTCTAGTGCCCTGGCCTTCTGTTCGGACTCGTCGAGCAAGTCAGTAGTCCTCTTCCTCTTTGCCTTGAGTACGGCAGTCTCGGATTCCAGAGTCCTCAACTGGCGATCAATCATACCTCTTTTAATATGGAAGTACTGAAGATCCTGACTTAGTTCTTGATGTGTGGCTTCAATCTGCATACGCGAAATCAACAACGGATTAATTTGAAGCGAGTGTGGATTGTTTTCTCACGTAAAAAGAAAAACAAAAATAAAGGAATGGTTACCTGACGAAAGAAGGTATTGGCTTCAGCAAGTTTGGTTTCATTAGCACGCCTATTAATGTAGAACGGTTTAACATTGCCTGGGACGAAGTCACCTATCAGGGCAGGATCCATGTGCGTCGGCTTTTGCTCTGCTTCCCCTCGACACTCATTGTAGTACGCAACCAGACATGGCGTCAAAGCTGCTATCTCTCAAACCCATTCTCGATCCAATCTTTTGGGTGGGATTCGAGCAGCTTAAGTTTGAGTAGCAATTTACGTTGCATTTGCTCTGATGCGACAAGCCAATCGCGATACTCCGTGTGACGGTCCTCTACCTGATGGAAAAATTCCTCCAAGTCACACCTTTCTTCCGGTTTGACGCGGAACAATAACATCCAAGGAGCCCGGATGTTCGGGTAGTAGGCCATTCCTATTTTGATAGCTTCAGTGTTCGAAAACGTCGGGACGTCGTTCCCGGCCGGCGGGGATTCCACGCTGCTAATGGAGCTAGACATTACTTTGGTAAGAGTTTCTATCGGGTTGGTTGATTCGGAGATAACGTCGGATGATTTATATGAATCTTGGGAGGAGAACCTTTCCAAATTTCGGGCAAAATAGAAAAGATTCAATTCCTTGAAATTGTCAATTTCCCTTTCTGGTAAAAAGGAAAAGTTCTGACGAATAAGAGCGGGATATAGAGTCAATCAAACCAAAAGGGGAAATGGGCCGAATAGTTCGGCAATGTTTTACAAGGGTCTTTAAACCTATACTCAAAAGAGTTTTGCTTCAAAAAAAAACAAATGATAACAACTTAAACATCTGAGGCACCAGTCAGATCAGCCTGGAAGATATCAGCGTTGGAACCATACGGGTGACAAACTGAGTCCGGAGCCACGGTCCCGGGGTGGAGAAGTCCATAGCCCAGCTGATCCGGGGACATGACGAGGTCATCTTCGCCCAGTTCAAGGACATCCATCGCATTGACCGTTTCCTCGGCCTTGGCCTTGTTTTCATCGATCTCCACAATTTGCTCTTCGGGAATAACGGCCCCCTTTCCTATCAGATATTGCACCGTTTCCTGTACTCCAGTAGCTTGGTTCAACAAATCCTCCAGGGGGCGAACTTTATCTTGTTCGACTAGATAAGCCCTGACTTTGTCCAGTCGAGTTTGTGCCTTCTTTGCAGTTCGGGTAACCTTTTCGAGACGATCCCGACGAAGTTGTTTAACTTCAGAATCAAGTTTGATTTTCAACTCGTCGCATGCTCCTTGCAGTTCGGATTTCTCTTCTTCGAGAGAAAGCACTTTCGAATTGAGTTCGCGAAACCTTAGTTTGGATTGAGCAATGAAACCATCTTTTTCGGCAACAAGAGCTTCAAGTTCCTTGATTCTATCGTCTTTTGCTCTACTGGCCGTTCGGATCTGTTCTGTGCACTCCTTCACTTTTTCGAGCTCTAACCTGGAACTTTTATCGGCTTTTGCTCGCCTATCATATAGCTGGGTCAGCGTCTTGATCTTGGCCGCGGTCTGTGAATTTAAGAAACATATGTCAATTTCGTTTGCATGAAATCTGAAAAATTCAAGGGAATAATAATACAAACCATTAAGTGGGATTCGACGACGTCAAGGAAGGCTTTCTTGAATTCTAGGTTCTCCGTTTCTGTAAGGATTCGACTGGAAGTCTTCAAAGTTCGGAAGAGTTCGCCTGAAGCAGCGCGATTCGTGACTAGGGGGTATCACCAGAATACTCAAAGGCAAATCGATCCGTCTTGTCATTATCTCTTGTGAAGCTGAATCAATCGGCAGATTCCAGTCCAGTTTCTCCAGCCGAGCGTTTATGATTGACTACCGACTGAGGCTCGGTGGCTGAGTCATACCCGATCTGCTTCTTCTTTTTCTATTTTTTCTTTTTTCTTTTTGGATCCAGCTCCGAGTTGAGGGTTGTCGTGTTCATCGTTCGGGGGCTCGGCATTCTCTGAAGTCGAGGGAAGGGTATCGTTTTCCGTAACGTTGATTATGTCGACATTTTCCTCAGGGGCCTGAACGGGATCGACGTCAGTTTGGTCTTGAGCCGGATCGATGTCGGCTTCGATAGCAGCCTGAGTTTCGCGGCGAACGATCTAGAGACTGCTGGATTCAACAACGCGTGACCCGGCAGCTCCTGTAGTTTGTCCCAGCGGACTCGCAAAACTTGGGAATGTTGTCCTGGCTTTGCCCATCGCTGTTTCAACACGGATACGAGTAATAAATTCCCACCGTCGATTGTTCCCGGACAGCAGAGCGTTTCTGACGGGATGATAGTCTCGTGCTAGACGCGTTGTGCAAAATGGACGATCTGGAAACAAGACACGAAAAAGTTAAAAATGGTCAGCGGCACCGAACTCAGTTGAAATATATTGGCAATATAAAATCTACCAGGGTTTTCATTCCACACTCTCCGATGAATGCCTAACGGATCAAAGAGTGAGTACTGATCAACGCAGACGTAGAAATAGTGGTTCGCCCACTTCTGGAATTTGCTCATTCTTTTACCCGCAAGGAAGTTGTGTGCCGGCATCATATTCACATCCCAGCGATGCGAACTCTTTGATAACTTAAAGTTAGATAGTTGCTCAAAGCATTGAACTCCGATGTTAACTCTAACTTCGGCTGCTATGGTTAGGGCAGCTACAAAGTTACAAATGGCACCGGGGACAAACTGACATATCGATATCCTGCGTCTTTGGGCATAGCGCTAGCCCTGGGCATTCGGGTACCCGTTCGGGTTCGGGTCGGGTATTTCGGATTTCCGGGTATTTCGGTAAAGGGGTCCTAGATCCATTCGGGTATTTCTAGTATTCGGATCGGATTTCGGATAAACACCCATCGGATTCGGATCGGATTCGGGTACCCATTCAATACCCAAAATATACTTCATATTTGGGTACTCGTTCAATATTCGAATTCAAATCTCTCCAACTATGATATTAAAGGAGAAGAAAATGTATGGCATGCATGTTTCTTGTAGAAAATATTCTATTTGTTTTGCATTGTTTCTTTTTTATATTCTTTTAATATTTAAAAATAATATTTTGGTATCTAGAATTCATGAGTATGGAATAAAAAAATACAACTAAATCTCTACATAATAAGTAAAATCTTTCATATCTAAATTCCTTTTTAAAAAATGAAAGTTGTACATAGTAATATATAAATATTGTAGGTTTAAGATTTAGTCAAAGATATTAAAGTGGCAAAATGGTTACAATGCACCCACTTAATGCTTTAGGTCATCGGTTCAAATCCCACAAGTGACTATTTTGCACTATGTTTATACATGTTTGGATTAATTCGGGTACCCGTTCGGATATCGGATAATACCCGATCGGATTCGGGTACCCGGTTCCAATAAATCTTAAACCCATCAGGGTATTTTCAAATTTCGGATGCGGGTTCGGGTTGGATTTTCGGGTTCGGGTATTTTGCCCAGGGCTACATAGCGCGATATTAACGCTGGGATTGGAAAAAAGAGGCGACATTCGGTAAAATAACCCTCGTACAAGCATATATATCCTTCTGGGGGGTTCCAGGGGCGCTGATCGGCTCGAGGAATCAAAATCGTGACATCGCTGTTAAACAGACCGCATGAGTTCAGCATATTGTTCACCGTTTCGGTCGAACTCAAACTTTTATCGCCTCCAATTCTCCCTTCATGATCTAACAAGGGATCGATGTCTTCAATCGAGATTCCTAAGGGAACGAACCAATCTTCTTCTTGCAAAAGTACATCTTGAGTCAGTTCGGTGTTCCCCTCTTTATGACGAACTAATGTCGATTCCAAAGGGTTCACCTGAGAAGAAGAGGCTCATGCCGAACAGCGAACTAAGAGAGGTGGGACTTCGGAGCCCGATCTACTTGATTCCCCGATCTGCGCGGTACGGTATGGGTTGAGAATTTTTCGCTTGGAGGTGCGACAAATTAGTTGTTCGCCTTCGATCTCTGGTGAGGAGACAGGTTCTGAGGTGATCGCCATATTCTGAGTTCGGAGAGTGCGGAAGAAAACCGGAACAATAAAATAAATAGAAGAGAGATCGGAGCAGATTACCTTTCGTTGTTGGCGGAAAATGAGAAATGAAGAGAGAAGGGGCGTATTTATAGAGTCAAGTGGGGAGCAACCCTATGAAAAGTAATCATGACCTATGCGACTCTTCGATTTCCGACCTAGCGGATGTGACGTGAGTGCAACGTGTCATCCGGACTATTTACGGTAACATGATGCGCAAATCCAGGTAAAATCAAATAATTATTTATGATTTAGATCGGATATTCTCTTTTCCATAGTTCAAAATATTCGAATTGATTCTCGAATACTCAGAACAGGGGGGACTAATTGTTGGTGCGGGATTTAGCACCCTTGACATACCGAGCTAAACCAGAAAGATAATTTGACTATTTAACCGGGATCCCGGTTAAGAATCCAATTAGGTTATTTAAGTCCAATTCGGACGAGAGAAGCCAACCTTGAAGAAGAAGAAGGACCGACTTCCATTTCGCCCGGCGGCCGACTCAAGTAATAAAGCAACTTTCCTTACTTCAGTTCATCTCATAAGGAAAGTTAATATATTATGTAATCTATGAACATGTATAAATAAGGAGACACTTCTCCATTGTAAATCATCCGATATTCATTAGAATAATTGAGTACTCCTTTTGTTCTTAGCAAAAACCTAACTTCTTCTTAAAGAGAAAAACCCTTTTTCTTAATTCTTGAGCTTAGATCGACTTCTTAGAGAGATTACTTCTCTGAATTTATTTCCCATCTTAAACAAATTCATTGTGCAAACCTAGTAATCGCCATTGGTAACGAAGGCAAGGAGGAGACAAGCGACGATGGAGGCAAGGCATTGAGCATTGATATATGTACTGTTTGATCTGGCAGTTTTAATTTTCTGTTTGCTGAGGACAAGAACACTATGCAGCTGAGATCATTATTTAATTTCTGAATTCTAATGTTTCCAGGGAGCAGTTTCTTTAATTTGTCAGGTTTTGTAGCATTAGATTTTAGAGTCTTGATAAAAAGTTATCCAAGATAGAGATTGTTTCCTTTAAAAAGAAAGCGAACTCGCTCACTGCATGTTGGATCATTGTAGAAACTAGGTTTCCACAATGAATTTGTTTAAGGAGGGAAACAAATTCAAAAAGGAGTAATCTCTCTAAGAAGTCGATCTAAGCTTAGGAATTTAGAAAAAAGGGTTTAGGTCTCTTGAACTAGGGTTTATTGCTAAGAACAAAGAGAGAACTGAATTATTGTATTCGATCTTCGATGATTTACAATGGAGATGTCTCTCCTTATTTATACATGTTCATAGATTACATAATATATTAACTTTCCTTATTAGACGAACTGATATAAGGAAAGTTGCTTCATTTCTTGAGTCGGCCGCCGGACGAAGTGGAAGGCGGTCCTTCTTCTTCAAGACTGGGCTTCCCCCACCCAAACAGGCCTAAAATAACCTAATTGAGTTCTTAACCAGATTTTCGGTTAAATAGTCAAATTATCTTTCTGGTTTAGCTCGGTATGTCGGGGGTACCAAATCCCGCACCAACAATCATCGATCGAAAGAGTTTGGAAATTTGTTTACACAAGACAAAAAAAAATTCATGTGACAAAAATATTAAAAGACATTAGAAATTACATAATGTCTTCGCACTAGGAAAATCACATATGTTAATTAGTTGATTATGCAAACATGATCAGAAAACAGGAAAAAAAAAAACGATTAAGAAACAAACAAGCCATGATAAATCCCCTAATTAATAAAACGGAAGTACACAACTTCAAATTTGTAGACTATATAATTTTAATAGTAGGTTACAAATGGGTTATAAAAAAAGTTAATATTAATTTGTATTAGATATATGTTACATCACGTTGAAAGTCTTAATATGTAACTCTTCATTTTCGCAAGATTTTAGGAGAATAATCTTAATTCTCTTTTACACCAAAATATATCCTTCAAATATTTAATCTTGATTTAAGATCTTCTAAAACAAGTTATCGAAATAATAAAATAAAATCTCCAAAAAATATTGAGTTAACCATATATATTGGCAAACAAATCTAAAAAAAAATTCACTCTTCCACGGATTGAGAGTGATTTCCGATTATATTATAAAATAAACCGATCAATAATCTATCGTTACCTTTTGATAAGGTATCATCTTTCGGTTCATGTCTTTCAATTTTATCATACTTATAACGATGCTTATTATGTTTATACACATTAGTACATTACAATTCATGGTGGACTGCAAGTTAAAATATTACACGACGGGGTTATATGACACGAAGTGTTTGAGTAGATACTAATATAAATTTAAATTTTTGTTAATTCGGTGCTACACGGGTAAAATATCATTTCATTATTTTGTTAATAATATGAATATTAAATTAATAGACATATCTAATTAAGTTGATTAAATTAATACTGTAACAAAAATTAACAAACAAATTATTATTTTTTATCAAATAACTTAATTCGCGGTGTACCACGGATCAAAATCTATACAAAATATACGTTATTTCCATAAGTCATATTCAACATATGATTTAATGGCATAGTGTTTTCTAAAAAAAATAACTTTTAAAACAAATAAAACAATCACATTTGTAGTGCTTTAAGTAAAAATTACAAAAATTTGTGCTATAGCACGGATCCATCAGTTTTAGTAGATGATTTTATTGTATATTGTTTTTATTCACATCAATTTTTAAAATAAATCACATAAATTAGATTGTATATAAAAATTACAATATAAATAAAAAAAATTCAACCCGTGCTCTAGCACGGGTACTAATCTAGTTTTAATTATATATAAGTTGTTATAACGTATATCATGATTATATTATATCATGATTATATTATATACATTATAACAACTTACTGAAATCAAAAAGGTAAATATATATATAAACGTTTATAAAAAATTAAAACATATATTAATTATTTGTAATTAATGTGTTACATTATAAATATATATAATTAAAATTTATTAAATTACACATTTATATATAAAACAATTTATTAAATGTAAAATATATTTTAAAAATATTATATAGCAATAAGTGATAACTAATTTTTTTTAATGAAACACATTTCAATTATATATTTTTGATTAATATCATATACTAAATATAAATATAATATTTAATACTCTATTTCTATACCAATCAACTAAATGTGTTATATTAATCCAATCAAGCCCTTAGTATATAAGCTTCTAAACCAAACCGGATTTTTTCTAACCGGATGTTGAAACCTCCATAATTAACATTATTTAATCACGGTCGTTTGTGTGGAACAAAACATTCCCAATCCGAACAAATTCAAGATTTTAATAAGCAAATACGAATGTTTTTGGGTACCTTGCCATTGGTAACGAAGGCAAGGAGGAGACAAGCGACGATGGAGCCAAGGCATTGAGCATTGATATATGTACTGTTTGATCTGGCAGTTTTAATTTTCTGTTTGTTGAGGACAAGAACACTATGCAGCTGAGATCATTATTTAATTTCTGAATTCCAATGTTTCCAGGGAGCAGTTTCTTTAATTTGTCAGGTTTTGTAGCATTAGATTTTAGAGTCCTGATAAAAAGTTATACATGATAGAGATTGTTTCCTTTAAAAAGAAAGCAAACTCGCTCACTGCATGTTGGATCATCGATCGAAAGGGTTTGGAAATTTGTTTACACAAGACAAAAAATTCATGTGACAAAAATATTAAAAGACATTAGAAATTAGATAATGTCTTCGCACCAGGAAAATCTCATATGCGTCTTCCGGTATAAGCCGGTTATTTAGTTGATTATGCAAACATGATCGGAAAACAGAAAAAAAAAAAAAAAAAAAAAAAAAAAACAAAAACGATTAAGAAACAAACAAGCCAAGTAAAAGTCCCACATCATGATCTCAATGTCCTCACTAGTCTCCTTCTCCTGTTCTCCACGCCCAACTCATCATCCTTCACCTCGTTGCTACTTACCGAGTTCGATGAGGTATCTCCCCTCGCTGCTTCCTCAGCAGCCTCGTATAGAACCCTGGCATTAGCCGTAACTCTATCGATGACACGACCCCGGAGTTCCCAATCATCGCCAGCGATTTCATTCATAGCTTCTTTGCAGATGGCTCGAATGGTCTCGGGACACGGTAGCGGACCATCCCCAACCACCCGAATTCCCATCCTGTTGAAATCAGTGGCGCTGATTGCTTCCGGATTCTCGAACGCGCTTCGTGCCGAGGAAGACATCTTTGTCGATGATTTTTTCTATCTCTGCCTAGGGGTTTTGATTTCTCTCGTGCCCACTTTCCCAAAACGATATATATATATATATATATATATATATATATACTCTTGCTAAATCCCAATCCTAGTGGGCCTTTTTCTACTCTTCCTTTTTCTTTCTTTTTTTCCTTTTACCATATGTATAAATTACAATTTGAAACATATGTAAATAATTTTTTTTTCCTTTTTACCATGTGTAAAATTACAAGTTGAAACATATGTAAATAATTTTTTTTTTTTGGTGGTTGCACTACATTCCAATTAGTACACTAGAGCTAGTTCCACATAACCGCAGCCAAACAATGGGTGGATTGTTCTTTGTTCCAACTGGTGTTGATTGTTGCAATAGCCTCGACCAAATTTTAGTCCATCCGGGAGCAGCAGCTGCAACTGTGGCACTTGATTGGGATACCTGATGACTGCTTAAGCCTCTACAAAGATGATGATGATAATAATGGTTTATTTGCAAAGATACAACCTTTCTTGGAGGTTATTAATTAACTAGTTCTTGATCCTTGTTATCTCTTGTGCCTTTAAATGTTTCCATCCTCTTCACTTGATCCCATCTGCATGCATGCATGCATCACAGACAGCGGCTGGGACATGTTTTGCGTTTTGGTTGGAGACTGCAAGCATATCTTCTCCTTATGGCATGCGTACGTATACCCACTTATAACTAACCTGATCAACGCATATATATGATAGTAACTCGCGTATCTACTTTCATATGATGATATGAATGTACATAAGAATAAGAATAAGAATCCCCAATTCCTCATGATTAAATTCAAACCAATCCTCAAATTAATTAGCTTTCTAGAGTTCTCAAAGCCTGAAAAGAAAATGAGTAGTTCAGAAGTCTACACAACCGTCTCCTTGATTCTGAATATATTTCCAGGAAAATGTTGGTCCCCTTGCCTTTCATTATTAGGTCACGATATTTGCTTTCAAAAGAGTAACATCTTCATTTCGTAAAATCTTTGCTGATATATCTCGAAAGAAGAGTGCAATGTCTACACATATATAATCGCTGACATTAGACTCTTATCAAGTTAAAATACATCTATTGGTTCATCTAATATATTACCTGAAATTGCCGTGTGAACATTTTTGGGAAGAAGTTCCAAAAACGCAAATGGGAGAAGTCGTTGCATGATAACGTGACAATCATGACTCTTTAGACCCGATAACTTCTATTGATTTATGTCAACACATCGACCAAACTTTGATGCATAGCCATCTGGAAATCTTATATCATTTTTTAACCATAGAAGGAATTCTCGTTTACCTTTATTTGATAGCCTAAAGTTTGGCACAGGCATCGTTCCATCTTGTTGTATATGAAGGCTCAGTCTTCTACACAATGCTAAGAGATCCAACCTTGATTTTATGTTGTCTTTGGTCTTTCCTGGAACATTTAATACTGTGTTGATGAGATTATCAAAGAAATTTTTCTCAACATGCATGAAATCAAGGTTGTGTCGAAGAAGAAGATTCTCCCAGTACGGCAACTCCCAAAATATACTCTTTTTGACCCAATTATGATGAACCCCATATCCATTTACAGTTCGAGCAGGCTTCTCATGTCCATTTCCTCCACAGTCAACTGTTTTTGATAATCCAACAATGTTATTTATTCTTTCGTATAGAACCTCTTCTCCATTCAACCATGGTGGAAGATCTTCTGTAACTGCTTTTCCTCTGCTAAACGCTTGCACATTTTGTCTATAAGGATGATCTTTCTGCAAAAACTTTCTATGGCAATCGAACCAACTATGCTTCCTTCCATTTTGCAACCAAAACGATTGTGTCTCGTCGAGACAGTATGGACATGCTAAACGGCCATGCGTCATCCAACCATAGACCATGCCATATGCTGGAAAATCACTGATTGTCCACATCAATGCAACTCTCATCGTAAATTTTTGTTTCTGTGATATATCATACGTTTCAACACCATCACTCCACAAACTCTTCAACTCTCAATGGCTGAAGATAGATGTCTAGACTTTTCTTTGGATGTTTTGGCCTAGGAACTAATATCGACAAGAAGAAATATTCCCTTTTCATACACATGCCAGGGGGCAAATTGTAAGGAGTGACAATCACAGGCCAAACTGAATGTGCTTCACCATTCATACCAAATCTGTTGACAAACCAAGATATATATTGCGACTTTCAGCTGCGAATTGAGGATATACTTGATTGAAATGCTTCCATGCTGCTCCATCTGATGGGTGATGCATTTCTCCTTCAGGAGACAAATGCTCAGCGTGCCATCGCATTTGAGATGCAGTTGTCTCTAATTGGTATAGCCGCTTTAACCGCTCTGTTATTGGCATATAAAACATCCTCTGTTTTGGTCGATTTTTTTCTTTACCATTGTTTGGATGGTATCTATCTTTACCACAGAACCGACAACATAGAAGTGATCGATCCTCCTTCCAGAAGAGCATGCAGTTATCCTCACAAACATCAATTTTTTCAACAGGCAGACCAAGTGCTCTTGTCAACTTCTTTGTCTCGTAATATGACGCAGGAGCTGAATTTGGCTTGGGCAAAACATCTTTGATTGTCTGTGACAGCTCATCCACACATACTTCTACCATATTGTAATCGCTTTTTGCTTTCATCATACGTGAAGCAAGATATAGTTGAGAAATTCCTTCAGCACACCCATCGTAAAGAGGTTGATTGGCTGCTTCAAAAGCTTGAAAAACGCTATGACGATATGGCTCTTCGTTGGTTGTTTCCATCAGATTCTCCTGTACATGGGCTGATGAAACGTCTTGCCCCTCATTAATATTTGCATATGGATAATTCTCATCATTACCAGTCGTGAAATTTGTGTGTTGTTCATCCCACATTGCTTCTTCATCGGCAAAATGATGTGCTCTCGAGGATTCACCAGCATCATAGTAACATTCTCCATGGCTTGACCAAACATAGTAGTTTCCCTTAAATCCAACTCGAAAAAGATGGCTAGATACAGTTTTTGCATCTCTCTGCTTTCGATTTTTACAACGTGCACAAGGACACAATATAGTCCCTGACTCTTTGTAAGATGCTTGATTACAAGCAAAGGCAAGAAACACATCAATTCCCTCTAAGAACTCTTCTGATACACGATTTCTTGTTGGATCAATATGTCGATCCATCCATTCTCTTCTTTGAAAATAATGAGACATTTGATAGGGTGAGGAAGAAAGAGAAAATGAGATATCATAAAACAAACGAAATAAGAGAAGAGGTGAAAACAAACTGAAATATTTCTGTTTTCAACCAAAAGCAAAAAAACAATTATGTCTCTGGCTCTAATCTATTCATGAAAGAGCCACGATTTCTTCTGTGGATAAATCACAGCCACGAAGATATTCACTCTCTTCTGTCCGTGGAAAACAAAATCGAATATATTCCCTGCTTCATCACCGTACTCAGACTTGTACTATGACGGAACCTCTGTTTTTCAACTATTTGATTTGACTACTCAAAAAGTCACGAAAATTTCGTGACAGGCCGTAGCTTATTTCAGGCCCGATTAAAAGAAATTTTGGATCCAAGACAATAAAAGAATTGGTAGGCCGTTCTTATACTAAATTTTTTGTTTTTGGGCTTTTTGTGGCCTTTCTTATACTCAATTGTCACCATATTATCACATTTTTACAATGTGGCTTTGTTGTCAGGAATTTAATGTGAATTTTTCGTGGCAATATTATTCACATTCACTTACGTAACTATATCGTGGCTAGTTTAGCCACGGTAATACCACGTCTTTGTCACGTTTTTGCTGTTTTTTCATTTTCGTGACTTTATGTGACTGTTCCGTTACTATTTTGAAAAATGCCACGGAGGGACCGTGACAGCGAAGTGGCCATACGACATATTTTTACTAGTGCGTTTGGTTGGGAAAACTGTACCTAGCTTTATCGTTTTACTTCGGTTAGTCAAAGCAGCTAATGGTCTTGACTATTGATAGATTGGTTGGAGGTATTGCTGCCTTAGCTTTCGTTGCATTAATGCATGGCAATAGCAATTGTTCCTATTTTCTTAATCTGCAAAAGTATTGCATTCCAAGTGAAGATATTGTGTGTGGCTCACTATTTGGTATTTTTAGTCCGATATCATGAGATCTTTCTGTATTTGGAGTACTGTATTGGAATAGTAGGTCATTAACGTGGATCCAACGTAATTTACATGTATATGTTTGATGTGATTTTAGTATCATGATATAAAATGTAGGAGTACTTCACAAGTATTAGTTGGACAGTAAACAACTAGTAGTTTTAGCCATTTTGGAATGAGTATACTAAAATACGTACATGATTGCTCAAGGGTAGCTTTCTGTGGTGGGAGCTGGAGCGTAGGATCCGATAAAGTCATCGCCGTAGATGAGTCCGGCGAGTGCATCTCAGTTTAATCCATACATAACCTTCTAAACCAAACCGGATTTTTTCTAGCCGGATGTTGAAACCGCCATAACATTTTTTAGTCACGGCAAGTAGGAGACAAGCGACGATGGAGCCAAGGCATTGAGCATTGATCTACTGTTTGATCTGGCAGTTTTTCTGTTTGTTCAGGACAAGAACATGCACTATGCTGGACCATTATTTAATATCTGAATTCCAATGTTTCCAGGGAACAGTTTCTTTTGCCAGGTTTTGTAGCATTATATTAGATTTTTTAGAGTCTTGATACAAAAAAAAGTTATCCAAGATAGATAGAGATTGTTAATTTCCTTTAAAAAGAAAGCAAACTCACTCACTATTGGATCATCGATCGAAAGGGTTTGGAAATTTGTTTACAGAAGACAAAAAAATTCATGTGACAAAAATATTAAAAGACATTAGATATTAGATAATATCTCCAACCAGGAAAATCACATATGTAAGCCGGTTAATTAGTTGATTATGCAAACATGATCGGAAAACAAAAACGATTAAGAAACAAACAAGTAAAAGTCCCACATCATGATCTCAATACTCAGGGCGTGTTAGTAGTCATCTTCTCCTTGTCCTCACTAGTCTCATTCTCCACGTCCAACTCATCAGCCTTCACACCTTGTTGCTACTTACCGAGTTCTGATGAGGTATCTCCGCTCGCTGCTTCCTCAGCAGCCTTTTTGTTTCGGATAATCTGCTGCTTAGCCTTGTATAGAACCCTGAAATTAGCCGAAGCTCTATCCATGAGACGACCCCGGAATTCCATATCATCGCCGGCGATTTCATTCAAAACTTCTTCGTAGATGCGTCCAATGGTCTCCGGAGACGGTGGCGGACCATCCCCAATCACCCCATTTTCCATCTTGAAGAAATCATTGGCGCTGATTGCTATCGGATTTTCCATCTTCGTGCCGAGGAAGACATCTTTGTCGATGATTTTTGTTTCTTCTATCTCTGCCTAGGGTTTTTGATTTCTCTCGCACTTTCCCAAATCCCCATATATTTATACTCTTGCTAAATACAAACCCTAAGAGCATTCTCAATGGTCATCTTTTATGGATGTCAACATAATAAAAAACAAAAAATAATGAAAAGTTGAGGAGAGAGAGATTTAGTTATAGACACTTTCTAACCTCTTTTTCATTAAATGTCATCTTTTGATTGGATGATTTTTTTAAAACAAATAACTTTAATGTTAAATATTTTTTTAATATTAAAATGTTATTTGAGACCTCAATTTGAGAGTATTACCAGTGGTTATGCTCTAATGGGGCCTTTCTCTTCTCTTCTTTTTTCTTTTTCCTTTTTATCTATATTAACATTTTTGAAGTACATTTTGTCTTATGCCTTTTTAGTTTTACATATTTAAATTTTTATTTACAATATTAACCCCTCAAAAATTTCCAAAAATAGTATCACGACAGATTTTGTTTTCCAAATCTATATTAACATTTTTGAAGTACATTTGGTGTTTCACCTTTGAAGTTATATTTATTTAAAAACTTATTTACAAATTTAATCCCTAAAAACTTTCCAAAATTAACATCATTTCAGATTTTGTTTCCTAAATATTTTACTTTTTATTCCAACTAAAAATAAAAAACAGCAACCAATATTATATAGAGACATAAACTATGATATATTTTCCATTTTATTTTCCAAACCTGTGAGTTTTGATTCTTAATGTAAGAAGAACTTTGATTCCTAATTATTTAAATATTATAATTAATATATATAAATTTAAAATATTATGAATATGTAAAATTAAAAGAAATTTAAAATACTATATAATGTGGTTGTAAAAAGTACGTGTTGGAATTAATAAGATATTATTAAATATGTGCTAACACGGGTTAAATCCTCATTTTATTATTTGCCAACAATATAAATATTATAATATATGACATAAAAAATCAATTTGTTTTATCTAAGATTGTGTAAAATAATTAATTCACTAGAAAAATGTGACTTAATCACATCATATAAATGACTTATTATGTATTTAATCACATCATATAAATGATTTATTATGTATTTAGATCCCTTATTTATTTGTTATAATAATTAAAAATCGAAATAGAATCTCAAACACTAAACAAAACAAACTAAATATAATAAAAAATGGTCATATAGTATATTACAGGTTAAAAAATTAATATAAACATTTAGTCGCACAAGCGGCCGGAAATTTATGTTATTTCTCTATTTATAAAATATACAATATTTAACAAACAAATAGAATATAAAATATAAAAATAATAAAACTATATACACGCGGTATACCGCGAGTTAAAATCTAGTTTAAATTAAAATTTGAAACATATAATAAAAAAAATTAGTGATTGCACTACATTTTCAGTAGATTTGGGTCTCTATAATTGATCGCTACAGCAGCACTAAGATTGATCAATTTGCTTGGTATTTTGACTTGTTGATTGCTTGTAATTTCTATAAGCTAATCCTATTTGATCTGCAGAGACATGGATGTGGCATGAGACATAGTTCTGTATTAGTTAAGGCACTTGATGAGGTAAAATTTACAACCCATTTCAGATTATAAGCAAGTGGTTTTTGACTGCCGGTCCGGCATTTACTAGTGCCCTATGCAAAACTTAAAAACATGCCCTTTTATACATTAACAAAAAATTATAACCAATAGTAAATAAGACTTTTGCTTAATGTTTTGAAATTTTATTAACACAAACCAAAGCTAAAACATTAGTTTTGATGAAAAAGGTTTATCTAATAGTTTAACAAAGCAAACTATTAACTTAAAAAGAGAAAAAATCAAAACCAAAACTAACAATTAACCTCAAAAAATATGATTTACACTTATATTAAAATTCACATTTTTGTAAAAGTCTTTAGATGTATATAAAAGCTTTATAAAATTTTTTATAAAAGTATGCCCTAAATTTTTTGATGTCCTAATCCTTTGCTTCAGTTGATTGCCCTATGGACCGGCCCTGTGACTACCCATGTCTAGCATCAAACTAAGTTTCCTATTGTTCTTGATTCTTGCCTTGGTTTTCATTTGATATTTTTTTATTCTGGTGGCTGCTTTAATTTGCTGCCATATATTCAATTTCGTCGAGTGAAGGTGAAGAGAGCGATGGGGAAAAGCAAACGGTACAGGGGACCTATATCGTTTTACTTCGGTTAGTCAAAGCAGGTGATGGTCTTGAGATTATTGATGGATTGGTTAAAGGTAATATATTGCTGCCTTGGCTTTCGTTGCAATGGCAATATCAGTTTTTTCCTATATTCTTAATCTACAAAAGTATTGCATTTCAAGTGAATATATAGTGTGTGTCGCTCACTATTTGATATTTTTAATCCAATATATGAGATCTTTCTGTTTCTGGAGTACAGTATTGAAAAAATTGCTCTTTTAAATTAAATAGTAGGTAACTAACGTGAATCCAACGTACGTAATTCTTCATGTATATGTTTGATGTGATTTTAGTATCATGATATTAAATGTAGGACAGTAGGAGTACTTCACAAGTATTAGTTGGATAGTCAAAAACTGGTAGTTTTAGCCATTTTGGAATATGAGTATACTAAAATATGTTTGGAATTAAGTAACGTATGCAAGAAAGTGTAATCACACAAAAAAAAAAAAAAAAAAAAAAAAAAAAAAAAAACAAGAAATTGAAATATACACTTCTTATTTTTAACCAACACGTACAACTTTGATCCGTTACAGAAACATTTTCACACAGCAAAAAAAGCAAACCAAACAACTTAAAACCGTACATGATGGATCAAGGGTAGCTTTCTGTGGTGGGAGCTGGAGCGTAGGATCCGATAAAGACATCGCCGTAGATGAGTCCGGCGAGTGCACCTCCCACTAGTGGACCCACCCAGTAGATCCATATCTGAGAGAAGTCACCACTAACAACAGCTGGTCCAAATGACCTGGCCGGGTTCATGGAACCGCCGCTAAATGGACCGGCGGCGAGGATGTTGGCTCCAACGATGAAACCGATAGCGATAGGAGCGATGGTACCGAGCGATCCTTTCTTGGGATCAGCCGCCGTGGCGTAGACTGTGTAGACCAGAGCAAAAGTCACAACAATCTCCATCACTATTCCTTCAACAGCTCCTAAACCAGCTGCTACTCCATGGGTTGGTACGCTCTGCATGACCGGGAAATAAACACATCCTCAGTTTAAATTAATCCATATAACCTTCTAAACCAAACCGGACTTTTTTCTAACCGGATACTGAAACCGCCATAACTTTTTTTAATCACGGTCGTTTGTGTTTGAACAAAACATTCACAATCCGAACTAACTCAAGATTTTAATACTATAGACGCAAATACGAATGTTTTTGGGTACCTCGCCATTGGTAACGAAGGCAAGGAGGAGACAAGCGACGATGGAGCCAAGGCATTGAGCAATCCAGTAGAAGAAACCGGTGATGACTGTGATATTTCCGCCGACGGCAAGGCCAAGGGTCACGGCGGGATTAAGGTGACCGCCGGAGATATTGGCGGCTATAGACACACCGACGAAAAGGGCAAAGGCGTGAGCCACCGCGATAGCAACAAGACCAGCCGGGTCCAAGGCTGCATCGGATGTGAGCTTCCCAAAAGCAATAGCAGAGCCAACGCCAGCAAACACGAAGAGAAGAGTTGCAATAAATTCAGACAAGTAAGCCTTAAGAGACGCAACACTAAAGGAATCACCTAAACTTCCAATCTCAATCTTCACCATTTTGAATAGCTCTAAGTGTTTGACTTTGGTTGGTTATAAGCTCTTTCTATTTCTGTATTTTGGGCCTATTTATGTATGACTTTATAAAGGAAAGAGAGGTAATCAAGTTGTTGGCTTTATTCTACGTGGCACGTCACCATTGGATGCCGCCCAAACCGCCAAGTGTTTAGACAAATCGCTTTTGAGGATTAGTGACATCGAAAATGATTAAAGACGACTAATAACTTAATAAGCATAATGCTAAGAAAATGATGGGTAAGGTATTTCATAATATGTGGGGATAAGAGTGGTCTGTTGTCATGTTAGTATCCTGCATTTAAATTAATTCGGATGCACACCAATTATGATAAATGGTCGTATCCTTTTATATTTGTTTTTTATTTTTGTTAATATAGAATTTGTATCTTATTAGTTTTGGGAGTTGCTAAAAGCCTAAAATATTAATAGGAATTACGAGTTGAATCAAATACCACCGTTGCTTTGTTTGGAGTTGGTGTATTAGAGTGTGACCGGTTATGGACTTTGGTTTAATAGGGTTATCTTCGGTTATTGAGATTAGCTGATTAGTCTTACTATAAAGACTGTTTTAGTTAGTTAATTGTGGTTAAGCTTTTGTAACAAACTTTTATGGTTTGATTAATAAGTAGAATCCAGTTTCTCTCTTCTTCTTTGATCTTCATCTCTCCTCCGTCGTGCCTCAAGTTTCTCCGGTTAACCGGAGTTTATTATGGTATCAGAGCTCCTCAATTGAGTCTCGATTGCTTCCGCATTCTACGCGACGGAGATGAGCTTCCCAGTTAATTCTTGTTTTCGTTTTGTTCAGCAATTTCTCGCCGTTGTGTGCGATTTTCTCATCGGAGTCTTCTCAATTTTTCTGATTCTTTTGATTCTCTTTTGATTGACCTTAGTGAGTACGATTCTTGTTTTTGATTTTATCTTTTCGTCTCACTTTCTTTGGATTTCTCATTCTTGAGTTGAGGATGAGTTCTTCTGGTAATACGAATGCTCCGATGAATGTTCAACCGCAGTATCAGACTGATCAGTATGAGAATCCCTATCATCTCCATAGTGCGGATCACGCAGGACTCGTTCTTGTTTCTGATCGTCTCGTTACGGCTTCGGATTTTCCCTCTTGGCGTCGATCGATGTGGATGGCTCTTAATGTTCGCAATAAACTTGGATTCATCAATGGTACGATTTCGAAACCTCAGGAAGATCATAGAGACTTTGGTGTATGGTCTAGGTGCAATGATATTGTATCTACTTGGTTAATGAATTCTGTTGATAAGAAGATAGGTGCGAGTTTACTTTTCATTCCTACGGCATAAGGGATTTGGAAGAATATACTATCTAGGTTTAAGCAAGATGATGCTCCTAGGATTTTCTCTATAGAACAGAAACTTAGTCAGATCGTTCAAGGATCAATGGATGTATCTACATATTATACGGCCTTACTTACTTTGTGGGAAGAGCATAAGAACTATGTAGAGCTTCCTGTTTGCACTTGTGGTCGTTGTGAATGTGACGCTGCTGTAAAATGGGAAAGGTTGCAACAACGAAGTCGTGTGACCAAGTTCTTGATGGGCTTGAATGAAGGTTACGATCAAGCTAGGCGTCATATACTAATGCTCAAGCCGATACCTACTATTGAAGAGGCTTTTAACATGATCACACAAGATGAACGACAAGTTGTGGTTAAACCGACGACTGGCATTGAGAGTGTAGCTTTTCAGAATGTTGCTTCCATGAATGAGGCTGAGAATGCCTACGTTGCTGCTTACAATACGGGGAGGACTATACAGAAACCTATTTGTTCTCATTGTGGAAAAGTTGGACATACCATACAAAAGTGTTACAAACTCCACGGATTTCCTCCAGGATATAAGACTAATGCTGCAGGATATAATTACAGACCTCCAATGATGCCAAATCAGTTTCAACCTAGGATGCCAACGATGCAGTCTCAACCACGGGTGTCTCAACAAAATTCTAATCAGATGGTGCCATATGCGAATTCTATGCAAAAGGCAAATGCAGTGGCTCAAGTTTATTCTGAAACTGGAACGTTTCCAACTGAAGATGTGTCGTATGGTTCTGTTTCTAACCAATATCCGCAGTTCCTGGTTCCCAATGGTGTTCCTTCGAGTTTACAAGGTTTTACTCCACAGCAGATTGATCAGATGGTTTCTCAGTACAAGGGTCAAGTTCAGATTCAAGAGCCTATAGCTTCGTCTTCTGGTTCTAGTATCCCTAGTGCTATGGCCACAATCTCTGAACATGGTTTGATGGCAGCAACTTCTACCTCTGGTATCACTTTTCCTTTTCCTTCGACTTCTCTTAAGTATCAAAACCATATTTTAACATTTCAAAATCATATTCTTTCTTCTTTACAACAACTCTTACCGCATGATGCTTGGATTATAGATAGTGGAGCTTCTAGTCATGTTTGTTCTAATCTAGCTTTGTTTACAGACTTACGACCTGTTACAGATATTACTGTGACATTGCCGAATGGTACCAGGGTCTCTATCACTTATATAGGAACAATTCATATTTCTCAAAAGTTGATTTTATACAATGTTTTGCATGTTCCTGATTTCAAGTTTAATTTGATTAGTGTAAGTAGGTTGGTTAAAACATTGTCTTGTTCTGCACATTTCTTTGATAATTGTTGTTTGATTCAGGAACTTTCTCAGGGCTTGATGATTGGGAGGGGTAGAGTCTTTCAAGACCTTTACATTCTGGCAACTGAGAATGCTTCCCTCTCGCCATCTTTTCCTGCAGCATGTTCTTTCTCTGCTTCTGTGATAACTGATGATTCTCTCTGGCATCAACGTCTCGGACATCCGTCGCATCTAGTTCTTCAGAAACTTGTTAGTTTGATTCCCTCATTAAAGAATTCTTCTTTGTCTTCGCATTGTAGTATCTGTCCTTTAGCTAAACAGAAAAGATTAGCATATGTTTCGCATGGTAATCTTGCTGATAAACCTTTTGATTTAGTCCATCTTGATATATGGGGTCCTTTTAGTATTGAGTCTGTAGAAGGTTTTCGTTATTTTCTTACTTTGGTCGATGATTGTACTCGTACTACTTGGGTTTATCTCTTAAGGAATAAAAAGGAAGTTAATACAGTTTTCCCAGTTTTTCTTAAACATGTTAAGACACAATATGATAGCACTGTTAAGGCCATAAGATCTGATAATGCACCAGAATTAGCATTCACTGATATTATTAAAGAACAGGGTATGCTTCATTATTTTTCCTGTGCTTACACACCACAGCAAAATTCTGTTGTTGAACGCAAGCATCAGCATCTCTTGAATGTGGCAAGATCTTTACTTTTCCAATCAAATATCCCTCTGCAATATTGGCCTGATTGTGTGTTAACTGCAACATTTCTCATTAATCGCATGCCTTCTCCTGTTTTAGCTAACAAATCTCCTTATGAACTGTTACTTACGAAATTACCCGATTATAGTTTACTAAAAAGTTTTGGTTGCTTGTGTTATGTTTCTACTAATCCTCATGAACGTCATAAGTTTTCTCCTCGAGCTAGACCATGTGTTTTTCTAGGGTATCCTGTAGGTTATAAGGGATATAAAGTCATGGATTTAGAGTCAAATGCTATTTCTATATCCAGGAATGTGGTATTTCAAGAAGATGTTTTCCCTTTTAAGACTAGTTCTTTATTGCCATCTGCCATAGATATGTTTCCCAATTCCATTTTACCTCTTCCTGTTCCATTGCATTTTGTTGAAAACATGCCTCTTATTGATGAAGATTCATTAGTTCCTACTCTACCATCTGCACCATCATTAGAGCATGATCATGGTACCATTCCGGCTGACACTGCATCTAACTCTGTTACAGATCCTATTTCTGTATCTAACGTTAGGCCAAAGAGACAATCTAGAGCTCCTAGTTATCTGGCCGAGTATCATTGCTCTCTTGTTCCTTCCATTTCCTCTTTACCACCAACAGATATCCATCTTTCTCCTCCTTTACTACCTCCTCCACCTTCCCCAGCCCCATCACCACTACCTTCTCTTCTCATTAAATATCTTCCTCCATCACTTAAAAAGACTACACCATATCCTCTTTCTTCTGTCTGTACTCTTGACCGCTATACACCTCTGTTCCAATCCTATATTTTTTCTTATAGTGCTGAAACAGAACCAAAAACATTCCATCATGCCATGAAATCAGAGAAGTGGACTAATGCAGCAAATGATGAGCTCTCTGCTCTTGAACTTAGTAAGACCTTTGTTGTTGAGTCTCTACCTGAAGGGAAACATGCGATTGGATGCAAATGGGTTTTTACTATTAAGTATAACTCTGACGGTTCTGTTGAACGGTACAAGGCACGCCTGGTTGCGCAAGGCTTCACACAGCAAGAAGGGATCGATTATCTTGAGACGTTTTCCCCTGTTGCGAAACTCACCAGTGTGAAGTTGCTTCTTGGCTTAGCTTCTGCGAAGGGTTGGAGCTTGACCCAAATGGATGTCTCCAATGCTTTTCTCCATGGTGATTTGGAAGAGGAGATATACATGAGTCTCCCTCAAGGATATACACCTCCACCAGGTGTAGTTTTACCCCCTAATCCGGTATGTCGTTTACTCAAGTCCCTATATGGTTTGAAACAAGCCTCGAGACAGTGGTATAAACGTCTATCTACGGTTTTCTTGCGAGCAAACTATGTTCAATCACCTGCTGATAACACTCTTTTCGTTAAAATCTCCATGCGTCCATCAGGAATTTGTTCCATTGTTGCTGTGCTAGTTTATGTCGATGACATAATGATCGCAAGTAATGATGATGCTGCTGTCCATGATCTGAAAACTCTTTTACACTCTGAATTTAAGATCAAGGATCTAGGTCCAGCTCGCTTTTTTCTTGGATTGGAGATCTCGCGTTCATCAGAAGGTATATCAATCTGCCAACGCAAATATGCACAGAATCTGCTTGAAGATGCAGGTTTATTAGGCTGTACGCCGAGTTCTATACCAATGGATCCGAACTTACGACTTACCAAGGATATGGGTACGTTGTTATCCTCTCCTACTTCTTACAGAGAACTCATTGGTCGCCTTCTATATCTCACCATCACAAGGCCCGATATTACCTTTGCTGTTCACCAACTGAGCCAGTTCATATCTGCTCCTACTGATATACATCTTCAAGCTGCACACAAGGTTTTACGCTACCTTAAGCAGAATCCAGGACAAGGTTTGATGTATCCTGCCAATTCGGATCTTTGCTTGAATGGATTTTGTGATGCAGATTGGGCTAATTGTAAGGAGACAAGGCGCTCTGTTACGGGATACTGTGTTTATCTAGGCTCTTCACTCATTTGCTGGAAATCCAAGAAACAGGGTGTTGCAAGTAGAAGTAGCACTGAATCAGAGTATCGCAGTATGGTACAAGCAACCTGTGAGATCATTTGGCTACAACAACTACTCAAGGACTTTCACATTAAGGAATCTGCTCCGGCCAAACTGTTCTGTGACAATAAGTCAGCCTTACATATCGCCATGAATCCAGTCTTCCATGAAAGAACAAAACATATAGAGATAGACTGTCATACAGTGCGTGATCAAATTAAGAAAGGTACGCTTAAAGCTCTTCATGTACCGACTGAAGAACAACATGCCGACATCTTGACTAAACCCCTTCATCCTGGACCGTTTCATCATCTGCTACAAAAGATGTCCTTGTCAAATCTTTACCTCCCGAAACCAGACACTTCGGAGCTAAAGATTTGAGGGGGGCGTATTAGAGTGTGACCGGTTATGGACTTTGGTTTAATAGGGTTATCTTCGGTTATTGAGATTAGCTGATTAGTCTTACTATAAAGACTGTTTTAGTTAGTTAATTGTGGTTAAGCTTTTGTAACAAACTTTTATGGTTTGATTAATAAGTAGAATCCAGTTTCTCTCTTCTTCTTTGATCTTCATCTCTCCTCCGTCGTGCCTCAAGTTTCTCCGGTTAACCGGAGTTTATTATGGTGTGTTAGAGATATTAACATAAAATTATACTATTACAACAAACACTAAATACAGTTGTATAGATAAGACATATTGAAATGGAAACTTTTAAATCTTAGAAAAGTAATAGTATACATTAGTGGTGACATTAAATAAATTTTGGCAGAGCGGACGGTTCTTTATATTACTTTTTCCGTCCCCTAACATTTCATATTATTAGTAAAATGGTTTATGGATAAATTTGTTTATTAACAAGAATTTGCAATATAACAACGAAGTGGAATATTCCAATAAATATATCAATTCTGCAACCGTTTCTCTTCCTGCAATGAAGAAGGCGACTCTCTAGAAAAACAAAGCATTTCGTTATCTTTCCCGGTCGGCGCCGATTCCAGCGTCGGCTGTACTCTTCTCTATTTTTTTTCGTTAGTATTTTCCCAATTTCTGTTAATTATTTAACTACTTTTTACGGAGATGGTGGCAACACTCCACAAAACGATTTCAAGAGGACGAGTTAAACCGGTGATTCCACACGATGAATTTTGGATGGGTCATCATAAGTCTGGACCGAGTCATGTTGAATTCGGATTGGGTCATGGTGAGTCTGATAAATGTTTGGTTACATTGAAATCGTGGGTTTTGGATAATTCATATCTACTTGGATCTAATGTCATGGACAAGTGGTGTTGTGATCTTCCTTTCCTTTTGATGATAGTTGTCAAATCTATTTCAATCAACCGATTTCTCTTCACCTTTATGGTGAGGATTGCTATTCTCTTTGTCGGTGATGTGGTTTACTTGGGACATCTCTCCTACTCTTCGGCTGTTATCTCCAAACCGAAGCCCATGATTCGATGTAATGCAGTCTTGTTCTCGCAGATCTACAAATACAATTGGAGATGTTGGGATTTGGTGTTTTCACAACCGTTCTCGCATTTCACGGTGGTTAATCAAGCCGCTGAGACCAATCGTTTCATCATTGTGGAAAACCGGAGAAATCAAGACTTGTTATTGCGGCGATACTCAGATACTGCGGACAAGCAGGTTTGCTTTGGAGACAACATCCATAGAACCCACCATGGAGAAAGAGGCAATTCGGAGATGAAAATATGGTGACAATAAGCAACTATCTATGGAGGAGAATCAGAAGATGGTTTATTCCATATCAACAACAATGGAGTTTAAGCACAATCAAGACCAATGACATATGTGTCTATATAAGAGTTTCGATCAATTTCAAGGTGTTGCGATGTAACAGATAGATCGCTCCCTACGATTTTCAAATGCGCTATCGATATTTCATCAAAAAAAAAAGATGATTCCCAAACAAGAAAGTCAAACTAAATTGATGGAAATGACGAAGACGATTAAATTTTTTCTTTGTCATTTTTTCGTTACATACACTATTGGTTGTATTATACTCATTGTTACTCTTATGTCCTCTGATTCATACTAATCAAATGTTTTAGATGTTTTAAAAAAAAAAACAACGAAGTGGAATGCTCTTTCCTAGATTAGAACAATGCCTGCTGACATGTGTATTTCCACCCACTTACGATTAAAAAGGGACGGTCATTTCAGGTTTTTGTTTGGATTCGGTTTGGTTTGTAAGTAATTATTAGAAATTTAGATGAGCTTTAACCGAAGTTAATTTGTGTTTGATTTGTTTTAGTTTGGTTTGGTTTAGAGTTTTTTTTTTTTCTTTTAACATCTTATTTTATTAACTTGAATCAAAAATTACATAAGTTATCAATAAACATATAAATACAACCAATCCTTAAGTAAGAGGAAGTAATCAAAAAAGTGAAATTAGATGTGGCTTCCTTTTGTAGGTAAGACTTACACACAGATTAACAACTCTGATATTTTTCTTCATCGTCTTCATCTTTATATGATCTTCTTTTTGCTTGGCTAACATCTTTTTGATTTAGAGTTTGTTTACAAAAAAATTACATTCGAAGCAATACGGTTGATTTACTTTCTTCCAACTATTGTCTAAATGATCTTTATCATTATCTTTTGGAGAAATCAATGTGGTACTATAACACACACAAAAAAATACAGTATTGTGTTATTGGTTCTATTTGGTTTAATACCAAACCGAATCAGAGAAAACAAAATTTAACCAAACAGGTTGTGATGGTGTTACTGCATAGCACATGTTCGGTTTGGTTAAAGATGTTACATCTCCATTTCCAAATCGTCTAATGGTGTGGGTCACATATACATGGGCCTAAGCCCATATTAACCTAATAAGCTTCCGTCAATTGCCTTCTAACACTTCTTAACACACTAACACACAAAAGCCTCCATCTGATTTTAATTTTACCCTAAAAAAAGAATACTTTCAATTTCAGTATTTCACTGAGCCAATCATCTTCATTCTTCTAGTAAAACCAGTGGTCAATAGTCATTTCAACATTTAACTTTCTACCTCTTTCGTGGTCGTCCTCGTCGGCAAACAAAATATTTACCTTTTTACCTCTCTCTCTCAGTCATTTAAAATATATTATTTTTTTAACGGAACTGTTTAGCCAAATAAATTTGAGAGCGTACGTTTCAAAAAGTGAAAAACCTGGAGGCGTCTTTCTGTTGAATTCAATCTTAGCCACAAGATTCAGAAAATTCGACACGTGCCGCTCTAGATTGAGTCGTATCAGCATCCTCTCCAAATGTTATTTTCTGGCGTTATTATTACTATTTATTAATTAAATAGTATAGAATTTGGGCTTTACTTAAAACAAGAAGACTCTCTCTCATTTGCATTTGCATTTGCCGAGGAAAGCGAATATTTAATTTATCGGGCATTTTTTTCTCTCTTCTCCCCCAATCTGCTTCACTCGCCAAACCAAACCTCGTTTCTTCGCCGGAACCCTAGGTCCTCTCCGTCTGTTTGAATTTTCCGGTGAGTTTAACTTCTTCACCACCGTTTCAATTTTTTTTTCAATTGCTAGCGAGTTCACGCAGTTAGGTTTTTCGTGGATTTGAGTGGGAATGAAATTTTATAATTGACGCGTATCGTATATGGTGTTGTTGTTGTGGTGAGAGCAGTAGTAGATGAACGTGCGATTAGGTAAAAGCTAAGGTCTGACGGCCAGGTTTTTTTGTCACCGAATGGAGGGAGGTAGCGTCTCCATACACTCTTGTTTCGGTACTTTTTCGTTTTCCTACTGTTTGTTTTACTCCACTCCACATAATATTATGAGTCTTTACTGTTTCCAAGGTCTTGGTATGCTTTTTTTTTTTTTTTTTGAATCTTCCATATATGTCTCTTGTTTCAGAAATTAACCCATGGAGTATGATGACAATGACTTTCAAAACCAGAATCTCCATTTAGCTGGTGAAGCAAACAACAAATTCCCACCAGTTTTACAGCCTTATCCACTTCCGAAGTTTGATTTTGACGATACACTCAACACGCACCTGAGGTTTGACAGTTTAGGAGAGAGTGAGGCTTTTCTTGGTATTGAGGGTAACGAAGATAATAACTGGATTGAGGATTTCTCTCGTGGAAGTAGTGGTATAGTGTTTAGTTCAGTTGCAACGGAGTCCTGTGCCATTTCGAGGCATAATAATGTATGGTCTGAGGCTACTTCGTCAGAATCTGTTGAAATGCTTTTGAATTCAGTTGGACAGGACGAAGTTGTTGTAAGAGAAGATACTATCAAGACATCTGACACTTCTGATGAACTAGGTTGCACAATGGAACCAATGGAGCCTGGTCAGACATCCCTTGAAAAAAGTCATTCCATAGAGGAACCCACGGACTTACAACTAAGCCCATCTGTTGATGATAATCCAGGAGAGTCCTCTTTGGTAAAGACAGATGCTGGACTGGAACAGGTTTTGGTGAAAGATGCCTCACCAACCGCTGCGGAAGAGGCATCGCTTGAGGAAAGGAATACTATCTTGGCTTCAAATACCGCGACAATAGAGGCCGCAGATACTGCTGAACTTGATAAGATAGGAACTGAGACAACTGATAATCTTCTTGACCAAGCGGAAGAAAAAGTCAATGCAGAATCAAGGATGGAAGACAATTGTAGCTACGGAACTGTACATACTGTGTTTACTTCTAGTGGTGAGTTGAATAATCAGAACACTTTGCTTCCAGATACTTCGAATGATGAAATTGTTATCAGCAACCAGATTGAAAGTAGTTTTAATCGCAATGAAGTAACTTTTGATGCACGGTCGGTTTTGGTTGAGGCTCATTCTGATAGCCATGCAGACTCAGTTTCCGAAGTTGAAAATGTGGGAGCTGAAAATATTGAAACTGCAAAGCCTGATTTGAAGGAGACAGGGCGATCTGATGTCACAGTACTAGAAAAAGGAGACCAAGCTCTCTCTACTCTTGAGGTAGGTGGAGGAGATGTTTCAGGGACCCAATGCGAAGATCTCCTTGTCAGTACTGTTCATACTAGCGGATCGGTTGAAGCATCTCTGGAAGGTGCTGGGGAATTGACAACTATAACAAACAGTGTTTCCATTGAGAAGCCTGAGTCACTTAGTCATCAACATATGGAAGTTATCACAAGTAAACATGAGTCTACTTTTCAGATGGAGACTGAGACACATACACAGATAAAAGCAGTTGAAACTTCAGAAAGTGTTTATATTTCACCTACAGACTCAGTGGTTGAAGCTACAGAAGGTTTTCTGTCTGTGAAGAGTGTCAGTAATGAAGGTAGTGCTCGCACTTCTAATCTCGAGCAAAGCATGGAACTGCTTGCCAATGCCAATGATAGAGATTACGATGTCAAGTGCTCTCTAATTCTATCTGAAAGCGTTGTGTCCGACTCTGTTGGCTATGTTTCAGGAGGGTCTGCTTCCAAACTGGCGGAGTCAGAATCTCAATCTGACACCATTCCAACAGACAAGTCAGGTAATCAGATTGTCTAATCCTCTTTATATACTATTCATACTGTGTGTATTAGTACGCTTCCCTTCTCGTTCTCTCGGTAGCCCTCGTTTTGTGTTTCTTTTTCTTTTGGGGATACCTTCCTGCTGCATATGGTTTTTAACATGATTACTTGTTAAAACCCCTTTAAATGTCTTCCACAGAGACTATGGTTGACGGTTCTCTCTATCACAAAGAATTACAACCTCTATGTCAAGATGGAGCACCTACTGTTGGTCCCACTTCTTCAATAGAGTTACATATGGTAAAGACATCCTGTGATGCAAATGACCAAGGCAGTTTTTCTGAAACCGAGAAGGTTTCATCGGGTGAACCTGAAAATGGTCAAACCGTTCCACCTGTGGATGCAAGTAGTTCATGGAGTCAGATGGACCAACAAGCTAGGAAGCATGCTGAAGATACTCAGCAAAGTACGCACTTTGTTGAAGACTTTCCTGGCTCTGAGGAGTCAAAAGATGCTGTAAATACTGATGCTGCTGGACAAGTTTTGCAACAGCAGCCTGAGGAAACAATTCTAAAAGAACATCTAGTAACAGAAGTTGTAAAAGCGCCTGGTAACGTTTTCCATTTTGGGTCATACTAATTGCACTATCTTGTTTCTTTGTATATTACCATTCCATTTAAACCTTACCAGGTATTTTTACCTTTCGATCGGTTGATTTATGTTGTAGTTTTTTTCTGCTTCTTCCTTGGCAGAGACTCAGTCAATTCTGGACAAGGATAGTATAAATGAAATCCCTAGCACTAGCTCCTTGGCTAATCTTGGGAGTGAAGCTGGAAAAGATGGCCAGGAAGAGCATAACACTGCTGCATCCGGTGGGGTTATGACAGCTGAGACTCCTGTTTCACACCCCAAAGGTGAGTCTGTATGATCTTCGAAGCAGCAGGAAATTTCCTCTTTTTTTTTTGCAGTTCCATCTGTTTTCCTAGGGAATTACATATTAGGTGTAGCATGTATGCATTCCGACAGAGTCTACACTCTGTGTAATATTTAAGTTAAAAGGCCTTTATCAAAAGAATACAGTTACTGAAAAACTTCTGACTATCTTCATCAGATCTTGATCTTGGAACGACTTCTCTTTTTTCAAGATCCATGCAATTAATTTCATGCACTCATCAAAATGTGTACTTGTGCTTGGGGATTTTGCAGGTGATACAACCCTACTAGGAGATGCTTCGACATGTTCTGAGCCTTCCACAAAATTTTATGTAACCGCATCAGAAGATGCTGCTACTGAGTTGAAGACTCCTCTTAATTCTTCGCCTGCTGTTAAGACTTCCGAACATCAACTTAATAAGATAGAGACAAACAGTGTCAAAAAGCCAGAAGATCAGAATATTTTGAGTTTTACGTCTGCTGTGTCTCCGGTCTTGAATAAAAATGAGACCTTCAGCAGTGAAATGAACTTAACTCCCGATCAGCTGAAAGCAGGGGAAGTTTCCAAAGCTGTTAATTTTTCACAGGCTACCCTCGTCTCTCCGGTACCTCCAGTTTATATCGTAACATATTTTCATCAGTGTTCAAGACGAATTCTGTGGCATTTGTATGTTTCGTCCTTACGTAGCATTTGTTTTTGTTTATTCAGATTGTGGTTGGATCTCCTTCAACATCTAGCTTAGAGAAAACAGCTGCAAAGTCTTCCAAAACAAAATCTGAGCGGAAACCCAGGCGAACATCCAAGTCTGCAGGAAAAGAGACTTCTCGGAAAGGAACTAGTGTGAAAGGGGCTACTCCTACACCTTATCAACAATTTCAAAGTGGAGGCAAAACAAATGCTGTTAATCAAAATTTGGCTTGTCCTATTCAGATAACGCAATCTACTGAGAAGCAGCAGATTCTTCAGAGCCCTAATCTAAAATCTTTTGGAACCCTTTCAACCCCCACGGCAAGTGTACCGGATTTGAACTCTTCTGCTCTCTCAAGTATTCTGCGTCGACCGTTTACAGACTTGCAACAAGTGCAACTACGTGCACAGATTTTTGTATATGGGGCTCTGATGTAAGCTCTTTCTTAGTCCTATGCTCTTAAAGTCTTGTTGAGTCTGTGAGACTTGAGCGTGATCTCCTTTGAACTTCTTGCAATCTTATTCTTGATTGTTATGTTTTTTTTTTTTTTTTTTCTGATACAGCCAAGGAACAGCACCCGATGAAGCTTATATGATATCTGCATTTGGTGGTCCAGGTAAGATTGTTTGTTCTTTACCTGTTGTGTTATCCACGTTTGAGACAAAGTTTGTTCACTATTCACTTCTGTAGATGGTGGGAAGGACAGCTGGGAGAAAGCATGGCGTACTTGTGCTGTAAGGGCTCAGAAATCGCTGGTTGCTACTCCTGAAACGCCATTACAATCACGTGCAGGTTTCTGCATTTATTTATTTTGCATTTAAAAATCTTATGGTCTGCTAAGATTTTACTTCTCAGCGCTGTTGTTAACGCATTGCTGATCTAAATACCCAAACTGCAATTCCAGGGAAGAAAGAGGCTCCATCAGCAGGTCACACCAGTAGGAAAGAGAGTTCAACAACAAACCCCATGATTCCACTCTCATCACCTTTATGGAGTTTATCAACTTCCCATGATACTTTACAATCAAGTAGCGCTCAGAGAGGTTCAGCTGCTACTCAGCAGCCATTGCTTTCTTCATCGCATACTCACCAAACGCCACCAACTACAAATATCGTTGGACATAATACCCCTTGGACGTCACCTCTCGCTTACCGTAACCCTTGGCTTGCTTCTCAGCAAACTAGTGGATTTGATGCTGGTTCTCGTTTTCCTGTCTATCCGACCACTGAACCTGTAAAATTGACTCCCATGAAAGAATCACCCTTGACTTACTCTGGCGCAAAGCATGTTCAGAGTGGAACCCCTAGCAATGTTTTCAAAGTGACACCTACACTTGAGCCAACGAGTACAGTTGTAGCACCTGCTCAACATTCCACCGGGACGAAATCAAGGAAGCGGAAGAAGATGCCAGTCTCTATGGAGTCTGGTCCAAGCATTTTGAATTCGCTAAAGCAGACAGAATTAGCTGCCTCACCTATTGTTTCTATGTCGACATCTGTGCCTGTTACACCTGCTCCGGCTAATCTGGGTTTTAATGCTGGCACACTGCCCAGTGCTGTTTCTATCACTGCTGTCCCTATGAACCTGGTATCTACGTTTCCCGGGAAAAAAATCAAATCATCTTTGCCATCTCCAATTTTTGGTGGTAACCTTGTACCTGAAATAAAGCAGAGATCTGTCCTGTCAGAGGATGCCATTGATAAGCTTAAGGAGGCTAAGATGCATGCAGAGGATGCATCTGCTCTTGCTACTGCAGCTGTTAGTCACAGTGAATATGTATGGAAGCAGATAGAGCAACAAAGGCATGCTGGCCTCCAGCCAGAAACACAAGACAGATTAGCTTCGGCTGCTGTTGCCATAGCTGCTGCTGCTGCGGTGGCAAAGGCTGCAGCTGCTGCCGCCAATGTTGCAGCTAATGCTGCATTGCAGGCCAAATTGATGGCTGAAGAAGCATCCCTTCCAAATGCTACTGATCAGGGACTCCTGAAGTCAAATGATAATATATTTCCAGGCCAGGGTACCCCTGCTTCTGTCTGGAAGGGTGAAGGTGCAGTGGTGAGGTCCAGTTCTGTTCTTACTGCTGCGAGAGAGACAGCTAAGAAGAGGGTTGAAGCTGCCACAGCGGCCACCAAGTATGCTGAAAATATGGACTCCATTGTAAAAGCAGCAGAATTGGCATCAGAGGCTGTTTCACAAGCTGGAATACTTGTTTCAATGGGTCATCCTCCGTTGCTCAATAAGCTGGTTGAGGCGGGTCCAAGTGATTACTGGAGGCAGGATCAAGAATCTCAGGAAGTGCAGCCCTGTAAAACTGCTGTTTTAGAAAAAGAAACTGTGGCGACTAGTGAGGGAACTTTTCCCAGTCCCAGAATTGTGCAGACTGAATTGGGCGGCTCTGTGAAAACCGCAGATGGTGTGTCTGGTCCAGTTTCTGCTACTGGAAAGAAAAAGGGACAAAATATTGATAAAGGTGCAGACTTGGCTAGAAACAATGATGTGGTTTTTGAATCAGAAGTTGGGTCAAAAATTTTGGTTGACACCCAAACTGAAAGTCAACAGAGTATGAAAGCAACAAATAATGAGGACATCAAGGAGGGTTCTAATGTAGAGGTTTGTGCTACATTTGCATATATACATTGTCCATAAGTTGATTGTGTTCTTTCTGTAACGGATATAAAATTTCCTTTTGAAGGTTTACAAGGAAGAACCTGGATTAAGAGCCGCATGGTACTCAGCCAATGTATTGAGCTTAGAGGATGATAAAGCTTACGTGTTGTTCAGTGACCTTTCTGTAGAACAAGGTTTGTGCATTTAACAAAATGGTTTGCTTTTAAATCTTATTATCATCAATAGATCTTTTAGTTCACAAGTTCTTCCCAGTATAGGTAAATATGTAATCCTATGTAATCACCCACTTTCCAGTATTATATTATCTGCATGTAAAATTATTTGAAAGGTTGCAGAACTGATTACTGAAGTCTACAAAGAGGCTCCATTGCTTTATTAATTGATTGGTTGATCCGTTTATATTATCTTTTATCAGGAACAGATAAACTGAAGGAGTGGGTAGCCCTCAAAGGCGAAGGCGATCAGGCCCCTAAAATAAGAACTGCTCGTTCTGTTACTGCCATGCCTTATGAAGGAACCAGGAAGAGACGTAGAGCTGCTATTGGGGATCATGTTTGGAAAATTGGAGATAGGGTTGACTCATGGGTGCATGACAGGTAATCACTGTCTCATCAGTTGTTTTAATTCTTTCCCCTAACATCAGACCAAAGCACAAAATCCGTTTGTGAAATCCTATTCATTCCAAGAAGTTTGGAAACTTGATTTGTCTTTGTTTTGTTTCCTTCAGTTGGTTGGAGGGTGTTATTACAGAGAAGAACAAGAAAGATGAAAATACAGTGACTGTGCATTTTCCTGGTGCGTGAAGAGGCCAATGCCTGATGAAGATATCTTATTTTTGTGCTCTAAGCTGCTTGTCTGATCCACTGTTCTCATAGCTTTCTTTTTTCTTGAAAAAATCTGCAGCGCAAGGAGACACTTTGACGATCAAAGCTTGGAATCTTCGGCCTTCTCTTGAGTGGAAAGATGGAAAGTGGATTGAATGTTCTAGTTCAGGAGAAAACATCAGCTCGTCGCATGAGGTATTTCACCCTTTTATGGATTTAGAGGCTTCTCTTTTGGATGATTTGGCTATTTTGCAAGACTGAGAGTTTTGAATTGCAGGGTGATACCCCAAAGGAGAAGCGTCCTAGATTAGGAACTCCTGCTCCTGTGGCTGAAGTAAAAGACAAGAGTATAAAGATCGTTGATGATCCAGACTTTGGGAAACCGCCTCAGACTGGTGTTCTTGACCTCGGTGTTTCAGAGAATACATTTAACATTGGAAGGAGTACCAGAGAGGAGAACAAACCAGATCCACTCCGAATGAAGAGAACTGGTTTACAAAAGCAAGGATCAAAAGTGATTTTTGGTGTCCCTAAACCGGGAAAGAAAAGGAAGTTTATGGACGTGAGCCAACACTACATTTCAGAGGCGAGCATTAAAACTCGGGAACGGAAGGAACCAGCAAAGCCTGTGAAAACAATTGTGCCCCAAAATTCTGGAATAGGTAGCTGGAGAGTGCCACCGAAAACTATATCTAGAGAGAAACAGACAACAATATCGAAGCCCAAGACTTTTAAACCTGCGCCCAAACCCAAAGAGAAACTGGGTGCTGCTGCTAGGATAATTACCCGCAAGGAGTCGCGTAGTACAACAGCCTCAGATATGGAATCTGATGACGCTGCTGATGAAAATGCAGAAAACAAGGGTCCTGCATCTGGTGTTCCATTCAAGGGAATAGTGGAAGAGCAAACCACATCATCCTCCCATGATACTGGTTCCAAGAATAGTTCCTCCTCGAGCACTAATCGAGGGAAAGTGGCTCCTACTGCAGGAAGGTTAGCCAAAATCGAAGAGGATAGAGCTTTGGCTGAGAATTCTTCAAAAACATCAGAGGGAATGGAGCCACGTAGATCTATCCGCAGGATCCAGCCAACTTCTAGAGTAAGTATTTATATATTGAAGTTTGCATAATGTCCCTCAATAGGCCCGATTCGTTTTAAACCTCTGTGTGTGTGTTGCTCTGCAGCTACTTGAAGGTCTGCAATCGTCGATGATGACATCGAAAATTCCTTCGGTATCACACAGCAGAAGTCACCAAAGTCAAAGCAAAAAGTAGCAGTAGAGGTGATGTGATAAAGAGTGTTGAATAGTGAAATAACTTGGGAAAATATTTAGCTGACTTATTAATGATGTTATTGGCAGGCAAGTGAAGGAGAAGAATCAAGTGCACATAAAGTACCCAAGTGGAAGAAACAAAAGAAGCAGTGTGGGCTGCTATTAGGTTGTTTTTAATTTTAGTTTTATGCTCTAAAAAAATCAAACTTCTGTGTTTGTTGGGAGAGGGAGACGTTAAACGTAGGAGAAGAGAAGGAGAAAAAAAAATGATGATGTTATTGTAGGTGTGAATGATTTGCTTTTGATTATTTATTTAGTCAGTCAGATGTCCTCGCTCTCTCATGACTCGCTGTGTCTCATCGGAGAGATAAGAAGATGTTGTACATGTTGTTTGATTATTGTCTCAATTATCTCTCTTAACTCCATTTGCTTTGTCAATCAACCCTATGGCTTTTTTCTTTTTTGACATCCTATGATAATTCCAATCATGTCTCTGTAGTGAATATATATATATATATATGCAAGAAATGAATGAATGAGCTTTATTAATTACACAATTAAGTAATCACGTAACAATATACTCATTGAACATGGATCTGAATGTTTCGGACAATATGATTCTGTACGTTCTTGAAAGCAAAAAGGAGAGAGCCTAACACCTTTACAAAAACCCGAACCTTCTTTGGATCACATTGGTCGTGGGTTCGTCTGTCTCTGGGTAATAATGGCTTCTGCTAGTCGTAAGCTGTTTAACAGAGCTTCTGTCTCTTCCCTCAAATCATCCCTCAGATCGGCCACCGGATCTACGCCAGCTGCCTCATCAGCAGGATTTCGTATACCTTCTCAACCCTCTCGCCATTTCTCCTTCTCCAGGTTTGCATCTGATACAAAGATTTACCCAATTTTAATCTCCTTTTTATCTGACAATTTTTACAAATTCTATCAACCTCTTAAGGTGTCCATCGGAGCTGGGATGTGTTCAGTCGTTGTTACCGCTGCACAGCACGGTGGCAGCAGCGAGGCTGACTTCGTGCCTAAGCACAACTTCAAGGAGTAGCCGAGCTCTCTCTCAGGGTACACTTTGCTGCACCTCTCCCGACCTCTAATGCTTTTCTCTTTACTTTTCCTTGTGAGTTCACCTCTTTTTGCTTTCCTCCATCGGCATTTACTCTCCTTCTTTGTTTTAAACTTAACTCATTTTGGCTCTTCTCTGCTTGCTTTTTGATATATGGCTATAATAGTTGTTACTTAAATTATAGCTGCTTTCCATTGTGCATTACTAACTTATCCAATAATAGGTAGATCTTAGGAGCTGATTGATTGCTGCAATGAAATGTGATTGAGAGACCTTTGCTTCTTGGCCTTATGAAATTTCTGGCTTGAGAGTGAGACTAGTTTACTTGATTAAGTGGAAAGTAGAGTACTCCTGTGTCTGGCGCATTAGTTGCATAGTGTGCCTCAGCGCGGTAAGATTATATCCTTGGGTGTTAACAAGTAGGAAACAACTTATATTAGCACAGTTTCTTGAGGATTATTTGAGTTTTGAGGTTTAGTGTCTTACTATGAGTACTTGCTTGGTTATGCAGGCACATACTTTCACCATTACCATATCGACCCTTGCATATTTATTTGAATTCTGTGAAAAAAACGATTGGGCAACTAAGTTAAGATAAAAAAACTGAAAACATGCTGAACTTGAACTGGACACTTGGTAAACATAATGCCAAATTGCATCAGCTGCTCATTGTATTTGTGTTTTTGCTATTTATGTGAATACTAGTTTCTGCAAATTAGGTCTTGATCTGCGTATAAGAGTGTCACAGCAACGTAGTAATCTATAATATTGCTCTTTGTTCAGATGGAGTCGATGACACGTGAGATGTGTTTGCAATTTGTATTAAAGGTGGGTTCTATCACCAATGATTCCTGGCAAGTTAGATTTGGGAGACGCTATTTTAGATTAGATTTTATTATAGTCTAGCTTAAAGCTATCATTGGTTTGTCAAGTTTTGGTTTCTGTATGATTCGTAAAACCTTTCCTAAAATATTATAGTGGAATCATTAAGCCATACGCATCCATCTTTGTCTCTTTACCACAATCAGTACCCTAATATAATCTTGGTGATCATTTATGTTTTGCTGCTCCAGAGCTTGGCCTTTCAGTTCCGAGGTGACTCTAAAACCGGCATGAAGGTTTAATTCCATTTAAGGGGCAGGATTTCAGAAGAGTTGTTTCTTGTCTTCCCTTTGTCATTCTTTTATGTGACTAATAATTACAAAATCTTATGTACTTTGAATTATGATGAGAGAAATGTAATACAAACTGGCAGCTTTTGTTGCAAGTAAATATATTAATCTACTGAAACAGAATCAAGAAAACTAAAAAAAAATCAATTTTTAAGAAATGGAGACAACATATACAATTCAAAATTTGAAACATACAATTAATTCCTTTGAGGTTCTTTGTTTGTCGTTTATCTCAAATGGCACATAAGAGCAAGAATTTGGAGGAAATGTGGAGCACTGGAGTGTCAATTAGAATTCGGCAGATGCAGGTGCGCGCGGGAAAGGAATAACGTCTCTGATATTGTCAATTCCGGTGACAAATTGGACCAGCCTCTCAAATCCTAGCCCGAATCCTGCGTGAGGAACTACACACACACAAACAATAAAGGCACTTACTTCATCAGCCTCCCAAAATTTTTATCTTTTGATTCAAAGAATAAGAAGAAGAAAGAGACCTGATCCATAGCGGCGTAGGTCGAGGTACCACCAGTAGCTCTCTTTGTTGAGTTTCAACTCATCAAGCCTCGCTTCCAACACATCAAGCCTTTCCTCTCTTTGGCTTCCACCTATCAGCTCTCCTATCTTTACAAACTCAAAACCATATCATCAGACACTATCAACAACTTCTTATTATCAACAAGATTTTGTATCATCTTAAACTTACCCGAGGCACGAGCATATCCATTGCTGCTACTGTCTTCCCATCATCGTTCTCCCGCATATAGAATGCTTTTATCTCCTTCGGATAGTCTCTTATTATCACTGGGCGACCCCCAAATGCCTCTTCTGTTATGTACCTTTCATGCTCGCTCTGCAGATCCAGCCCCCACTTCACCTGCCACATACAGCTCTATCAGGCAACCAACATTTGATGTTTCTACTCACATGCGACCATGACATAATATCAATTTAAAGAATCTACCCAATAGAAATGAATACGGATTCACAGCTTTCTTTATGAATATGGAATCACAGCTTGCTTACACAGAAAATACCAAAAACACAAACAGGTCGACTAATAGCTCACAGATCAAAAGCAGTACAACTGATTTAGCAAAAGAAATGTATATGCGAGTTTGCATTTTGATTCCAAAATTTACAGTTTAAATCTATCCCAAAAGGAGAATTAAAACCCTTACCGGAAAATCAAATTTTTTGTTTGCTTTCAGAAGAAGTTCAATGGCGTCTGTGTAACCAAGCTGTAGAAACTCTTTCTCAGCTACGTCCTTTACAAGATAAATAGTAAACCAATAATAACAATATCAGCCAGTGCAAACTGCATAATATTATCTTCCGATCACAGAGTGAAAATTGAAGGACATACACTCAAGCGACGAATGATTCCTTTCTCAATCCATGTATCAAAAAACTCCATGTCTTCCTTGCAATTATCAAGAACGTATTTAACCTATCAGAATATCAAGAGATAAATCAAATTAATTCTAAATGACATAACAAAATTGACAAGCTCATATATAGTTTGAGGGAAATATAAAGTGAAAGAGTAACATACTACGTACTGGAGGTAGGCGGTGGCACAGGCCATGTCATCATCCAGGTCGGCAAAAGCAAGTTCTGGTTCAATCATCTTATATGGTAGAAAGAGAAGTCTTCAGTATATTGCACTTAGGTAAGAAAAAATTAATTGTGAGTTTGGCTAGATAATTTAATAATGCTGACCCAGAATTCGGCTAAGTGCCTAGACGTGTTAGAATTCTCAGCTCGAAATGTAGGACCAAATGTGTATACCTGTAACGTTACACAAATGATTAATTCAGACACTGACGAACCAAAATCTAGCTCACAGTCACTGGAGGAATCAACTTTACATCTGAGAGAGCCGTTGCATAAGTTTCTCCATTGAGTTGCCCAGAGACGGTCAAGAATGCTGGTTTCCCAAAGAAGTCCTAAGGAGTAATATATCCATGAAATGTGTTACAGTTGCTAGTTCAGATTCTACCATTCTTAAGTACAAAATATATGAAGCTGGAACACACCTGAGACCAATCGATCAACCCTCCCTTTGTTTTCGGAATTGCGTCAATGGAAGTATCGGTGTTCTCATGGGAGCTGGGAATCTAAAACATGAATTATGAGTTAAGAGTTGTTATAGTTCTTGGTGAAAACAATCAAGCTTTTAATGGGTTATTACAGAGCAGTGAGATGTTGAGAGCTAAGGTCCTTACGAGTGTAGTGACACAGAATTGTTCTCCAGCTCCTTCACAATCTGACGCTGTAATAATTGGGCTTGCAACCCAAACAAAACCACTTTCTTGAAAGAACTTGTGTGTAGCATATGCCAAAGTATTCCTAACTCTCGCCACCTGAAACAAGATGTTTTGTATATTTCAAGAATATAGAATTTGGTAAATTATCACAAGAATGTAAGTTCACCGTCAAGTTTTAATAAAGCGAAGCCTGAAAGGTGAGTTGATACATTAAATTTCAACATAAGAGCGACATTTCTAGGCGAGATGATACATTCAAATTCCAAGAAGGTAAGAGGAGTCGTCTACAGTATGGAGTATCAGGAAAGTATAAAAGGTAAATGGAAAAAGGAAAGTTACCGCCCCAAAAGTATTGGTTCTTGGACGTAGATGAGCCTTGGTTCTCAAGAATTCCCGGCTAACCCTTTTCTTCTGAATCGGATAAGACGAGTCACACTTTCCAACCTATGATAAAGTGGGAGTAAGTGAAAAAATTTAAGGAAAACATACTTTCAATCTCAAGGAACTAAAAGTTGAGAGTCCAAAGTAGAAGAAGCAAAGACATACCACAACGATTTTCTCAACTTTAAGTTCCACTTTTTGCTTTGTTCCCTGGCTAGCCACAATAGTACCTTGTACAGATACGGATGCTCCAGTCAAAATCGAACCAGATTCTACCTATTATTCCGTTCCAATAGTCTTGAGTGTCATCACAGGGTTTATATATAAAGTTCAAGAATTTATGGCTCTTAAGTCCTAATCATTGTTCTCAGGTTATAGTGATTACCTGATCATACCCATCTGCATCCGAATTCAACACACATTGCAAGTTCGATAAACATGAACCATCATTGATCTTTCAAACACACACCCAAAAAAAAATCAAAACCATAAACTTTGTCAGCAATCAATCAAGAGATTGATAGGGAAAGATGAACAGAGAATGAGAATCACCTCAATGAATGTGACACTGCTCTGAGATCGAAGTGTCCGGACCCAACCCATAATCTTAAGACTCTGCCCGACCCGGCTCAGCCCTTCGTCAGCCCCTCCTTTCACTTCTGCAATCTTCAACTTCTTCCTGAACTCTCCAACTTTACTCCCGAATCGTTTCTCGTAATTCTCAACTTTTTTACCTTCTCCGGAACCGAGAGATTCGGGGACAGCTGTGCAAAAGCATCTCCGGCGAGAACTGGCCGGAAAAGCTTCGAAGAGAGGGAGAACTCGGCGGCGAAGAGGGCGAAGGAGAGAATGAGAAGCATTAGAAATATGGAAGGAGGATAAGAAGCGGAGAGTAGAGTAGGGAGTTAGACGGAGAGTAGTCGCCGGCAGAAACGCGGCCGCCATTGTAATCGATTTTTTCACAATGTTTGGGATTGCGCCAACACAACCCACTCCTCGTATCTCTGTTCATTAACCCGCCCCGTAAACTGTTACCCGACCCGATTTTGCATTAACCCGCCCCGTAAATCGTAAATTGTTACCCGAAACAAGCCCATTTTGAGTCCAGAGGCCCATCATCTACACTAGAATTTCCGGGTAGCGACATTAGCAATAATTTAACAGGATTCCAATAATTTAACAGGATTCCTATTCCACTAATCTCTTAAATCAAATTACGTCTAATACAAAAACATCTTGGGGGAAAAGCAAAAATGCCCCTTTTTCCCTTCCACTTTTTAAAAATGCCCTTGGGAAGGGTCCATTTTTAAGGGTACCCCTTTTTTTGGTGAAAAAGACTTTTTTACCCTTAATGAATGAAACCTAATTTTCTCTACTTCGCCGTGCTTCTCTCCTTCCTCAACCGACGATTCTCTCTCCTTCGTTCATCGGCGATTCTGCGGCGATTCACGATCCTTCTTCGCGGCGATTCTCGATCCTTCTTCGCGGCGATTCTGCGCTTTCGTCTCTCGTATACGTAATTCCCGACATTGATTCTGGTTCTAACGCAGGCATGTTCATTCTTTCTTTTTTTCTTTCTGGGTTTATCAATTTGTACTATCGCTTTTTTAAATTTAGGGCTTTTAGATTTCTTTGATATCGATTTGGAATATGTAAACTCTTTTAAATTTGGATTTATGTTCTTTTAAAACAGTTTTTAAAAGCCTCTTCAGTTTCTTTGATATCGATCCAGATTCAGATCTGATGCATTCAGATCGATAATTGTGTTTGATATGGATTTGAAATTAGTAAAGTCTTGTAAATTTGGATTTTTGTTATCTCTTGTAAAACACTTTTTGATAGTCCCTGTTAAACCATTTGATATCAATTTTTAGATCGGTCGTAGTTGAATTATGTCGATAAAGTGTGTTGATAAGATGACTTCAGATCGATAACATGTGATGTTGATTTTTAAAAACCTTTTAAAACTCTTGTAAATCCGTTGAAAAGTCTAATTAAGTGTTTTTCGTTAACAGATGGCATCAAGTGATTTTGAACCCCTTGCACTACCAGAACCAACATATGGTATGGGTTTAGAACCAATTGTTGGAGCAAACATATGTCAACATTCGGACTTAAGCCTAGTTGCCAAAGTTAAACATACATTAGGAGAAGCATCTTTCACGAAGCTTCAATCTTCCTTCCTTGGGCACATCATCAATCTTTCAGCCAGAGACATTGTATTTTCTGGGAAAATATTCCACTACTTGATGCTGAGAAGGCTGAAGACAAGAGGGAGAAACTTATGGTTTACAGTCGACATGCAACCTCTTCGGTTTTCCATGAGAGAGTTCTTCCTTACAACAGGTAATTATAAAGTGTTTGCAATGGTTTTAAAACCCTTTTAAAACCTTTTAAAACCCTTTTAAAACCTTTTAAAACCCTTTTAAAACCTTTTTAAAACATTTTAAAACCCTTTTAAAACCTTTTAAAACCCTTTTAAAACCTTTTAAAACCCTTTTAAAACCTTTTAAAACCTTTTAAAAGTTTTAAAAGGGTTTATAACCTTTTTAAAACCTTTTAAAACTATTGTAAAAGGGTTTTTCCTGTTTTAGAAGTTTTTAAATCCTTTTAAAACTCTTTTAAAAGGGATTTAAAAGGGTTTTAGAATAGTTTATATTAGGCAAAGTTTGAACAAACTAACATCATTGTTTTATTAAACATAGGGATTCAATGCGAACCTATTCATAGAGAACCAAGGAATAACGGCAAAGATCCAATTAGTGATCCATATTCTTGGGCGGTGAGAGGAGATTACACTTTAACTCAACTTCAATATCGACTATTTAATGAACCAGAAGAGGGTGAAGAACCTTTGGATGACAAGGAAAAGGAATGCCTCGCTGCAGTTGTATTAACAGAAGGTATTTTGATGACACCAAATTCAACAGAGAAGATACCTCTGTCTAGGCTGAAGCATGCATCGGATTTCGAGATGTATAAAGCCCAACCATGGGGCAAGGAAGCGTATAACATTCTCGCCACATGCATTCAGAAATTCGATAAAAATACTTGGTTCAAAGGTCAGTATAGTGTCAAGGGATTTCCCATGGCATTATATATATGGGCCTTGAGTGCTGTTCCAATTTTTGGTGATAAATTTGCGAGAAGATGTAATTTTTCCAGAACATTCTATCCACTGATTCTCAACTGGCAATCAAGTCGTTTTGCAAGGTTTGATGATGTTGTTGAAACTATTAAGACAGCAACTTGTGTAAGTTTTGAATTCTATTAAAAGTGTAGTTTTGATTATTCATTGGTTATCTATATTTGATGAGTTTTGTTTTGATGGATTTTGATTATTTTTGTAGGTTGAAGTCAAAACAATAATTGGAGATCCAGAAGAATATAAGCATTTGGTTGATAAAGATGACAATGATTTTGAAGAAGTTATTGGCTTGGTTATGAAAGGCTATAGGTTGAAGAAAGAAGAATGGTCTACAAGATTAGTTGATATTTACTGTGCTTTGGGAGAGTTGGGTGACAAAATGGGGGAAAAATTGCCAGACTTTGAGAAACAAGAGAAAATGGAGAAAAATTTGTCAGATTCAGAAAAACTTGACATAATCCTCTTTATGTTAGATGACTTCAACAAAAGACTAGAAGCCATTGAAGAAGCTGTCAAAACCACATCAGGGAAAGATAAGGATAAAGGAGTAAGATTACAATATCGCACCTTTTCGCATATATTCGACACTAAACTCTTTAAACTGAGGTCCTTTTTTTTCTTTTCCCTTTGCAGTCTCACGAAGATGAAGATGGACAGAATAGAAATGAAGAGGTTATAAATGAAGAGGTCAGTATCTATTTTAAAAGTTTTTCTGTTTAAAAAGTGTTTTTAACGGATTTACAGCATAACACTGATTAAAGGGAAACCATAGTGACTTAAACCTTTTAAAACCCTTTTGAAACAGAATGTAAAACCTTAAAAATGATGTTGTTATATGTTCTTTTTTTTGTTGCAGGCTGGCAAACAAAATGTTGATGGAGATATTGCTAGAGAAGATTTCGTAGAAAGCCAGTCTGCAGATTCTGTCCGTCCATCAAACACACAAGATGGGAGCTACGCTGCAGATGATGAAAACACTCAAAAACTGGTGGTGATGATGGTAATTACTTTGAAGAAACACCAAAGGTACATATATCTAATATTTTTATAAGTTCTCAAATATCCTTTTAAAAGCCTGTTGTAAACCACAATTGTTATCATCTTTGAAGGATAAATCTCCTTCTCCACGCCCTTCTACACCAAAATTTGATCTTCTTTCTGAAGAAGATGAGGATAGTGGAAAAGATAAAAGCATTGATAAAGAGAAGGGAGCAAGAAGTAAGAAGAGAGTTTTGAGAGAGAGAAAACAGGTAAATCATTAATTTTTAATATAGTTGTTATGAGTATTTTAAAAGATTTCATCAAGTAAACCAAGAAATGATGAACTGCAGAGAAAGTGTAAGCAAAGCAATGATGGTGATGATGATGATATGAACAGAAAAGAGGTTAGTAACTAGTTGTATAATGTTTTACATTTTATTAAATGTTTTACAAAAAATTGTGATTTTCTTGAGGCACTACAGAGGAAGAAGCGTAAACCAAGTGACAACCCAGATGCTGATATTCAAGCTAGAGAAGGGGTATGTATCTAACTTAATTATTTATTTCTATGAGATATTTAAAATGTTCTCCAGTGTATCGATATAAAGTGCGAAATTTTTTTGTTTTGTAAAGCCACAGAAAAAGAAGATTAAATCTGATGATGTTGGTGGTGTGCAAAGAAAAAGTGAACGAAATACAATTCCTTCTATTCACACTCAGCCGCCTTACACGGCCGAGAAGAAGAAAGACCCAATACTTTATCCTTTTTCCAAAGTTGATAAGACCCGGTTGGATGTATTTAGTGACTGGAAGAATTCAAGGAAAGCAAAGTAAGTTTTAGTTTCTAGCAACAAAAGTAAAAGTTCAATTAGTCTTTTAACAGATGTATTCATGGTTTTGTAAGTATTCATGATTATTCTGTTTATTTTTGGATGTAGGCAACTAACAATTCTGGGTAAAAAGTTGATGCCAAGTGGTTCACAACACTAGAGACGCCAGGAAGTCGTTAACAACAATGGTATGATTACAAAGCTTAAGGTTTTACAAATGTGTTGTTAACGTTTCATGGGGTTTTAAAAAGGTTTTAAAAAGGTTTTAAAGAGTTTTTAAAAGTGTTTACAAGAGGTTTAAAAGGTTTTAAAAGGAATTAAAATATGTCTTTTAAGCGTTTTCAAAGATTTACAATGTGTTTAAATTGATTTACAAGATGATGTGTGACCGGGTATGAACTTATTTATATGAGTTATTTGACAACAAGACTTGTTCTAATCTGTTTTTTGTTGTTGTTTAGCATGTTGATACAGTTGTGAAGTTGTTAAGCAGAAGAGAAGAAAGTCATCCGCACTTCTATAAAAGCAAATCATTGACGTTGGCTGAAACTTCTTTTTGAGAGAGATTGATGAATATTACTCAATATTCGTTGACAACAAAGATGAGTATGAGTTCCCTGAAGAAGGATTCAGTCAACTCTTCAAGGAAGCACCTACAAACAAAATACTGGCGCCAATGTTGGTTAAGGAAAAGCTTTGGATGCCATTGATGATCAATTTGGAGAAGAAGGAGTTGATTATCTACGACTTAGGCAAGCATTTCTACACCAACAAAATTAAAGACAAACAGGTGGGAGCATATGCTGTTGCAATGCCTTATATAGCCCAGAAGAAGTTTGGGATGAAAAATGATACAGAGAAATCTCCGTTCAGAATCAGTATTATAAATTGCATACCTCAGGTAAATACTGTTGAGCTTGTTTTCTAGTTTTCTGATATGGTCTCTGTAAATACTTTGGACTCTTCACTTTGTTTTTTCTTGATAGGTTGATAAGATTGAAGATAGTGATGTCTTCATGCTGAAGACAATCGAATGTTTGGCTATGAGCATAACAACACATGGCAATCTTAAAAATGAGTCAATTGGTGATTTACGGAAGAAAATGGCGGTTGATATCTTTGCAGGTCAGTGTAGGTTTTCACATGGTTATTTAAACTGGTTTTAGATGGGTTAACAACTTTTATATTGCAATGTATTTTAAATGGTTCTAACATCAATTGTATTATATTTGCAGAATTACAAAATGACTAGGATAATGGAAGTTTGCATCTTGCTGGTATATGAACGTGATCGCAGGAATGGTGCTTTAGCTTATTGCATCAAGAACAATATTTTAGTTTTTTTACTGTGACATTATTCTAAAAATATGTTAAGATACTCCTTTTATATATATACTTCGTTTAAATTTTAGGTATTTACAATGAAGTTTAAAACCCCTTCTGGTCTCCGAAGTTTAAAACGTTGTTTATCATTTCCGAATCCTTTTAAAAACATTTTAAAACTCTTGTAAATCCTATAAAATTTATTGAAATACCCAAAAAAATCCCTTTTAATCCTTTTAAAATACGTTTTAAAACACTTGTAAATCCTTTAAAATCATTGAAATACCCAAAAAATCCCTTTTAATCCTTTTAAAATACGTTTTAAAACACTTGTAAATCCTTTAAAATCATTGAAATAACCAAAAAACCCCTTTTAACCTTTTAAAACGCTTGTAAAAACTTTTAAATGGTTTTAATACTATATTTTAAATGATTTTACAATGTTTTTGTATAATAAGGGTGAAAGCCCTAGGCCTAGGCCCAAATAGTAAAAAATAACCTCCACTCCCCCCCGTGTATCAATTGTCCCTAAAAACTAGGGTTTCTCTTTCAAAAAGTCGCGAAATTCACTCAAATCTGTATTTGCCTAAATTGTATTTGCCGAAATTCACTCAAATCTCTTTCAAAAATTCACTCAAATTCACTCAAATCGTCGGATTGCAGACACGAAATCGTCGGATTGAAAGTAGAAGTCGGCTGATTGGGTACGCGAGGACTTCAAATTGTAATTTCTCTTTGTCGAATTACGGACTCTTCTTCTTCCTCGTTTTTCCTCTCAGTACTCTATTCGAATTCGTCGTCTCTTCTTCTCCCTTTTGTAAGTTTGGTTTGGAATTTAATTTTGACTTCAATTTCTATTTCAATAAGGGATATTGGGTGCATGCCTTGAATATGTTCTCTGTAAACAATGTTGACAGGTGTTGCGATATGAGTAATTTTGAAGATTCCGCGAAGAAACTGTGCTTTCCAAAAAGATTAATCACGCCAGGCACAGAGGGAGATACATTAGAAAGAGTTACTAAATATTCTTCAGAGCAAGCTGTTTTGGCGACTGTAAAGAATGCATTAAAAAGAAAAGAGTTCGAGCAGTTAGAGAAGTCTTTCTTGGGTCCAATTATAGAATTTGTTAATCGGGAAAATATCAAGTTCTCGAGTCAACTGGTCCACCACTTACTACAGAGGAGGATTTTGTCTGCGAAAAAAGAGCTCTGGTTTGCATTTGATGATCAACCTATGCGATTTTCGCTAAGGGAATTCGTCATTACAACAGGCCTTCCCGTAGGCACTGTTCCATCAGGTACTGTTACATCGAAAAAAGATTTGTGGATGAATGATAAAATGACCTGCAAATGTCTTCTTCATACTTTGAAAGTTAAAGGGAAAAACATGAAATCTGAGGAAAGAATTAGATTAGGTGCTTTGATACTAGTGGAGGGGATATTGATAGCTCAAAATCCAATAGTTCGAATTCCCTTAAAGAATTTGCTGAGAGCCAGTAGTTTTGAGAATTTCTGTAAGTATCCTTGGGGTGAAATTGCTTACGAATCATTAGTGAGAGATGTGAAACAAATGACTGTGGGAACGTTGGCAAAAAAACAGTATGGAATGGCTGGCTTTCCATTTGCAATCCAAATCTGGTTGTTATCTTCAGTTCGACAGCTAGGGGAACATTTTGGTGTTAGGGAAAGCATTTCAAGCCAAAATCAACATCTCCCACTGATCTTGCAATGGCAAAAGACATCTTCCCCAAGATTCAATGATATAAAATTTGTTTTCGAGTCTTGCAAGGTACCATTACTTCTCTAGAACTATTTTTTTTTGTTTTCCAACAGTTTTAAAACACATGTTAAAACCTTTTAAAAAAATGTTAGTAATGTAATTTAGATTTACAATGTGTTTTAAACTGGTTTACAAGACTTTACAACGGATTTGCAAGGGATTTCTAGAGTTATAAAAGAGTTTTAAAAGGTTTTAAATATCTGTATAAGATTTTTGAGATATAATATGAATCAATTTATCTTTGCAGTTTGAAGTGAAAACAATTGTCGGTGATCCCGATGAATATAGCCATTTGGTTATGCCACCGAATGATGAAGACAAGGATTTCGACGAAGTTGTTAAACTTGTAATCAAAGGCTATAGGATGACTAAGGAGGAATGGATTCAAGGATTTATTCAAGATGAAAAAGGAGAAAAAATCAAAAAAGCGTGTGAGAGAAGCTGCAGGGCCATTCTTGAATCAAACTAACAAAAAAGAATATCTTTTAGTGAGAAAATTGACATGATTTTAAAAACATGTCAACTTACTCACAAAAGATTAGTGAGACTGGAGAATCATGTGGGGATCACTACTGCTGCTTCAACACCACAGTGGGAATCAAGGGCATTTCAAGAAGAAGAAGTACCAGCCTCGGCAACTGCATTTCAAGAAGAGGAAGTACCAGCCTCTACAACTGCATTTCAAGAAGAGGAAGTACCAGCCTCTGCAACTGCTTTCCAAGAAGAGGAAGTACCAGCCTCTGCAACTGCTTTCCAAGAAGAGGAAGTACAAGCCTCTGCCACTTCATTTCAAGAAGAGGAAGTACGAGCCTCTGCCCCGATTTTGAAGAAGAGGAAGTACCAGCTTCTCAAAGTGAATTTGTAAGTGAAATAAAAACTTAATTCCTTTTAAAATCATTTTAAAAAGTATTTTAAAGAGCTTTTAACAAAATCATATAAACGTTTTCAAAGGTTTTGCTAGTGTTTTAAATAGTATTAAACAAAATTTACAACATTTCTAGGTATCTAAAGAAGATAATCAACATGAGAAACAAACTGACTTGAGAGGGGACCCAAGTGTTATTCCTGAAGAAAAACCCAGGATACTAATGAAAACGATCCACAAGAAGAGGATATGAATAATGATAAGGTATGTGTTACTCGAATATGATCGACAAATTTTAAATACCTTGTAAAAACATATTTGAAAATAATTTACATATGGTTAAAAAAAAGTATCATTATTTATGCAGGATGAGAAGCCTAACAGTGCTGATAATGTATACTCAAGCCAAGAAGAAGCGTACACTATTATATCGGATGACGAAGAGTGTATTATTATTTCAGATACTGATGAAGGCCCAAGCCAAGAAGAAGCTCCCACTCAACAAGAAGACCCAAGCCAAGAAGAAGCTCCCACTCAACAAGAAGCCCCAAGCCAAGAAGAAGCTCCCACTCAACAAGAAGCCCCAAGCCAACAAGAAGCTCCCACTCAACAAGAAGACCCAAGCCAACAACAATATCACACCAGCCAGGAAATGGGCAGTTGTAAGTTGCTGAAGTCTTTATTATAAATGATTTTCCCTGTTGAAAAATGACATATAATATTTTGTTTCTTTTGTTTGTATTAGTGCAAACACCTACTACGCAGGAGAACAATTTAAGTTACGAAGAAATAAAACAAATCGAGGAAGTTATAACTTCTTGGACGCAGAGCAACGACATCAGAACTATGCTTTCGTCAATTGATAACGTAAGTTTGAAAAATTCATATACTTGTTATCATAAGTGTTAAACATTAATAAAATTTGGATGTTCTACATTGTAGTATCTTTGGCAAGGGAATAAGTGGGAAAAAGTCTATGCCATGGATTTGATTACTAAAGAAGATGTAAAAAAGTAACAAGGAAGGCAATATTACTTCTTCATCCTGACAAAATTCCTAAAGATGTTACTCCACAAATGAGATACCTTGGTACCAGAATGTTTACAAAATTAAAGGTCAGTGAACCTCGACTTTTGTTAAATTTTATGCACATTTTACAGTTATTTAATATTAACTTATATTTTTGTTTTCTTTTGCAGGAGTACAAGGACAAATACGTAGGTTAAGGAATTTGGCATCTTGCTGGTCGCATCAAGAAGAATAATGGCAAAGTATTTCAATGTTTAGTTTGCAAATAGATTTTTAAAAATTGTCTTTTTAATGTTATGTTATTTTTTTCGCTTGTAAAACTTTTTAAATGGTGTTAATCCTATAAACAGTTTAGTTAAACATGAGTAGTTTGTTCAAACTTGCCTAATATACGAGGTTATTGCTTAAAAAACTGTTTTTTAAAACCTTTTAAAAGGATTTTAAAACATTTTAAAAAGGTTTTAAAACCTTTTAAAAGGATTTTAAAACATTTTAAAAAGGTTTTAAAACCTTTTAAAAGGGTTTTAAAACCTTTTAAAAGGTTAAATCTTCTAAAACGGGTTAATATTCTTTTAAGTTTTAAGGGTTTAAAAGGTTTTAAGAGAGCTTTAAAAGATGAAAAACCTTTATAGAGGGTTTTAAAACCTTTTAAAACGAGTTTTAAATATTGTATAACCTTTTAAAAGAGGTTTTAGAAGTTTTTGAAAACCTTTTAAAACCTTTTAAAAAACCTTTTAAAACCTTTTAAAATACCTTTTAAAACCTTTTAAAAACCTTTTAAAACCATTGAAACTCTTTTAAAAACCATTTAAAAATTATTGCCGGTATATCAACGTGATCACATCAAGAAGAATGAATAGAAATAGTATTTCAATGTTTAGTTTGCAAGTATATTGAAATACTATAAATGGTGTTAATGCTATAAATGGTGTTAAACTGTTTATAGGTTTTAAAAGGTTTTAAAAACCTTTTAAATCTTTTAAAAGGTTATATTTTCTAAAACGGGTTAATATTATTTTATGCTTTAAAAGGTTTTAAAAGGTTTTAAGAGAGGTTTAAAAGTGTTAAAAACTTTTTTAAACCTTTTTAGATGGTTTTAAAATCTTTTAAACCTTTTAAACTTTTAAGATTATATATAGTTTTTAGAAATTTTAAAAGGTTTTACAAATGGTTTATAATGATATATATCAATTTGGTTTTCTTCTTTAAAAGCTTTACAAGTTGTTTCTAATATTAAAACAGTAAACTCTGAATAAAAAATATTTATTAAAATAGAGTTTACAAGAGCAGAGACTGAAATGTTTAATTAAAAAGAACAAAAACAAAATAAATTGTTCAAGAGTTCTTAAAAAAAATAGATATGAACTATCTCAGTTCCCACTCCCAGCATACTGATTAGTCATCTCTCTAGCCATGGCTACAAACCTTCCCCTATCAGATTTGTAGAGGTTAGCAAGGTATTCAATGGTCTGTTCCTCATCATTGACCTCTGGGTCAATTAACTTCTCCACTAATTCCTTGAAAACCTTAACAATGGACATGGGAGTCCACCACTCGGGCCTCAAACGTTTTAGGTGAATGCCTCCCTATCTGCTACATTTGGGTGGCAAATTCTTGTCTTGAAAACAATCTGCATAATCAAGAAATTTTATTTAAAAACTATTGAGTTGCTGCAAAAAGGAGTACTAATAATCATGCTTGCTAAAATATAAAGGAGTATAATCAAAAATAGATACCTTGGGGGACTTCTTGGGTAATCAGGGGAAAAATAAGCCTAAGTTTAAACACACCCCCTTCATAAGGAGTATTCACTGGTCCGATTAGAGTAGCCTCCCAACGGAAAATGTCATCATCAACAGTTACTAAAAAAAAAGGCAAACACTCAATCTATTTTATCCTAAACAGTAAAACAAATCTACTATGAAGATGTATGTGTTTACCTGCTGTGATGTTTGGGGAAAGATCCCTGTTCAGACATCTCAAATCAGTCCTTATAAGGCTTGAAGGAGAACGACGGTCCATTCTCTGATGGATTGAAGGAAGAATGTAAATAGATTTTTTGATTCTGGGAGATGATTTAGGAGACAAAGGTTTGATTTTTCGAATCTGAGAGATGCATGATTGAGAAGTTATCGTGAGACAAAATGTATATATAATAGGCGAAGGGGTATTAAGCGAAGCGTCGCTTTGGTTTAATACCACTTCAACGCTTAATTAAAACCCTTCAACGCTTAATTAAAACTGAACCAAAGCGACGCTTCGCTTAATACCCCTGCGAAATCTTATCCATTAAAATCTTACCCCTTCGTGTGTTTCCAAGTGACTCTTCGCATATTACCCCTATAATCGTCTTCCACAAAAAGAAAACTTAAGCGATTCGAAATCAAAATTTGAAATCGTCTCTATCTCTTCAAATCATCTAAAATCGTTGGAGGGTTTTGATTACGAAGAAGTGAAGGAGACTGAAGATGGTGAAATCAGATTAAATTTAGGGTTTTTTGCAGTGAGAGAGAAAAGAGAGAGAGATGAAGAAGAGTAAGAGGAAGGGGAAGGGGAAGGGGAAAGGGAAGGGGAAGAAGAGAGAGAGTGTGGCGACTTGCTTTTTACAAGAGTTTATATATGTGGTTTTTAATCGTTGTAGGGTTTTACAAGAGTATATATGGATTTCAACATGTTTTAAAAGGTGTTTAACATGTTTTAAAGGTTTTACAAGTTGTTTTAAAAGGTATATATATATGGTTGTTTTACAGTTTTTAACATGTAAAACAGTACGACTTGCTATTTTAAAAGGCAGTACAAGTTGTTTAAAATGATTTAAAACTGTAAATCTGAAAAAAAATTCTGAGAAAATGGAGTTTACAACACCACAGACTGAAAAAATATTTTATTAAAAAAGAACAAATTCAAGTTGAATTAAAGAGAGAGAGAGAGTTAGATAGCTGCAACACAACTAGATTTGTTGTGTCCACACTGACCGCACCTACTGCATTTGTATTGTTTTGAATTTGTCTTAGCCTTTCCATACTCCCATGAACTAGCTATTCTCTTTTTCTTTCGCCTGCCACTAGGTATACGAGTAGAAGGTGGCCGAATAGAAGTACTAACACTCACTGGAATCTCCCAATACTCCATATCACCTACTGGGTGAATGCTCTCTGAATATGCTAAACGCCATCTGTAAAATAAAAAAGAGGAAGATAAGACAAATATAACTTTGATAAACCTTTGAAAAACATTGTAAAACCTTTTAAAAATTTGTAAAAACCCTGTCGAATCCGTTACTTTAGCAACCTTTTAAAGACCTTATTAAAAAAGAGAGTTATAACCTTTCAGTGGAATGATAATCATCAACAAACATGTTCTCATTGAGATTGACATGTTTGGCAGCAGCAATTCCATGTGCACAAGGGATTTTGTCGATATCAAACATACAGCATGTGCATTTCCTTGTGTCCAAATTCACCATATATGTCTTTAAAGCTGCTTTAACCTCGAAGGTATTTTCATTTACTTGACTAACTTCAAGCCAGCGGGTAGTATTATTATAAGATTCATTCATCTTATTCCCAACTTTTGTAGTAACAGCATATGGATGTCGACAGCTCTCCTCACGTCGTTCATTAAACCACCTAGTCAAAATAGACCTGATTGTATCAAACAGGCAAACAATTGGATACTCACGAGTCTCTTTTAACCTGGAGTTAATGGACTCGGCACAATTAGATGTCATAATGTTGTACCGGTTTGAAGGAGAATATGCACGTGACCATTTCCTAATATCAGCTTGCCAAAGATATTCTCCAAGATCCGGATCACCATTGGATATTTGAGTAAACAAATAATCAAAATCATACTGAGTGTAAGCTCTTGAAGCATCATGAACAACTGGAAGAAGAGAAGCCGAAGCTCTAAATCGTGTTTCCAGGTTCTTTTGCAAGTGGAAAGTGCAGATCCCGTGATGAGCATGTACATAATTTACTGATAGCGCAGTTGCAATTGAAGAAGACCGATCAGACACAAAAACTAGATCCTCTTCATCAGGAATAATAGTCTTCAAACACCGCAAAAACCAATCCCATGATGCATCATTCTCAGAATCAACAACAGCAAAAGCAATAGGATACAACTGAAAATTACCATCCTGAGCTGATGCAGCAAGCAAAGTCCCTTTATATTTTGATTTCAAATGGGCGCCATCAATAGAAATAACTTTTCTCATCAACTTAAAACCTCTAATTGATGCACCAAAAGCCAGAAAACCAAATCTAAACTTATTATCAGAATCAGCTTTGATGTAAGTGATAGTACCTGGATTCTTCTTTTCTATCATGTGAAACCAACTCGGTAAAACCTCATAACTATCAGCAGGTATACCCCTAGCAAGTTCTGATGCATGTTCTTGAGCTCTCCATGCTTTTGAGTACGAGACACCAACTCCATGGTCATTCCTAAAAATTTCCATGAGCTGTTTGGGTCTGAGAGGAAGCTTTCCTCCTGCAAAATGGTTACTAACCAAACCAGCCAAAGTCCTTGCAGATGCTTGGCGATGACTAACATTCCTTAAAGCAGAGTCACAGTTGTGCTGACTAATATACTTTCGAACAACAAAGCTATCTGATGCTTTAGCCTTAGTTGCACGTAGCCTCCAACTACATTTTTCATCAATACATTTAAGAACATACCTCTTGTTGTCTGACTTAAAAGTATGAAACTCAAAACTATTCTTGACTGCATACATCCGCATCTGACTTCTCATTTCTTTTTTGTCTTTGAATATCTTTCCACAAAACAGTGAATCAACATCGATTAGACCAGTTGAGTGTGAAGAACCAGATGGATACCCAACAGAGGTTGTCTTGTTACGAGGAACACCCTCGACATATGGATTTTGTATTGGTTGATCCTGAAACTACAAATCAATGGTTATTTAAAGGGTTTTACAAGTTATTTAAAAAGGTTTTACAAGTTATTTCAAATGATTTAATAAGGTTTACAACCGTTTTCAAAAGGTTTTTTAAAGTGTTTAAAATGTAAGTTACCTGAGTATGAGTAGAAGTAAAATCACCAGAATTGCCAGTATATTGACTTGAAGAAGCAACAGGAGAACAATAAAAACGAGGAACACCCTCGACATATTGATTTGGTATTGGTTGACCCTGAAAGTACAAATCAATGGTTATTTAAAAGGTTTTACAAGTTATTTCAAAGGATTTAATAAGGTTTACAACCTTTTTCAAAAGGTTTTTTAAAGTGTTTACATGTAAGTTACCTGAAAATGAGTAGCAGTAAAATCATCAGAAGTGCCAGTATATTGACTTGAAGAAGCAGCAGGAGGATCACTCTCGACATATGAATTTGGTATTGGTTGACCCTGAAAGTACAAATCAATAGTTTTTTATAAGATTTTACAAATGATTTCAGAGGATTTAATAAGGTTTACAGTTTTTAATAAGGTTTACAACTGTTTTCAAAGGTTTTTAAAACGGGTTGAAAAGGCAGTAAATTACCTGAGTATGAGTATAAACATCAATAGCATTCCCAACTAACAGATTTGAGCTTGTTTGATCCTGAAAGGATTTGTAAAGTTTTAAAACGTTTTACAAGTATTTTCAAAGAATTTTATAAGGTTTTGTAAGCAATAAATAATTTAAAATTACCTGAGTAACAGCAGTAACACTCTCAATAAAAGGAGTAGAGCTAGGTTGACCCTGATAAAGAAACATTCCTCAAATCAGTTACTTTTCTAAAACAATATTAGAAAGAACAAGAGAATGAGTTTACTAAAAATACCTGCTCTACAATCTCACAAAAATCCTCAACAGTAACACATAGATGAAGAACTCCTCCACTTTGTGCATATTTGAGTTTAAAAGCTTCAAGCTGCCTATCATTTCTAATAAAGATAGGAATACTACCTATAGTAGAAGACTTAGCAGGCAATGAATAACTAAGCTTTAAACATTGTGCCTGAATATCAATGTCAAAATCTTCTAATAGAATTTTTACCAACTCACTAAATCTAGTATTCTCATCAATGTTAATCAAAGAAGCTCCCCTTTCATTATCCATCTCAAATTCCCAATGAATGTTGTTGTTCAACTTCCACAAACCACATACTGAATACAATTCAATCATTTGTACACCCAAACAAATCCTGACAAAACAAACCAATAAAACTACATTAAAAGAAGAGAGATCCGAACAACTATATCAAAGAATAACAGTAGATGTTCAAAGATCTAATAAAGGAGAAGAAGAGACGAAAAAGAGCAAGTGTTAAGACCTAAAAAATTCTGACATCAAATTTGAAATCGAAACAACAATCTAATAGCTAACACAAAATTGAAATTGAAATCAAAACAAAAATACAGAAACAAGCTTACACGATGGGAGAAAAGACTTTATTATCACGAACAGATGTAAAAGAGCAAGTGATTAAGACCTAAAAAATTCAATTTATAACGGCGGAGGAGAGATTTGCTTTATATCTCCTAAAAATTCAATTGCTCAATACGATTGGAGAAACACTTACACGAAGGGGGTAGAAGAGACGACGAACTAAAAGGGAGAACTAAGACGACGGGAGAAACAGTGATAACGGCGGAGGAGAGATCCGACCGGAGAAGGAGAGATGTCTCCGGAGAAGAAGAGACGAAGACGATGAGAGAAACAATGATAACGGCGGAGGAGAGATCCGACCGGATAAGGAGAGATGTCTCCGGAGAAGAAGAGACGATGACGAAGACGAAGAAGGTCGACGGCGAAGGTATAATAAAATTGTCGGTATAATTATAAAACAAGGGCAAAAATGTCTTTAAAAATTAATGGAAGGGTATAATCAAAAAAGATCATCAAAGGGGGTATTATTAAAAAGGGGTATCAAAGAAAGGGCATTAGTAACAAATTCTCAAACATGTTTTAATCATAGATAGAAATTATACTAAATAAAAGTAGGAGTTATAAGCTTCTAAATCTGTCCACATATGATTTTAAACATTCAATAGGGATTAGCCATCTCATTCTTTAACATTATTTTAAATTTACAGAATTTTCTATATTAAAAATTATTTTAAACAATTTATCATGATTTGACATGTCATTCATTAACATTTTTTAAATTTCTAAAATTTTTTGGAAAAAGGAAATTTTAAATTGATGGGAATAAAAGAACTATGCACAATATCCCACATCGGCTAGAAAATTTTTAGACTATGGTTCAGAACCAGTATAAATAAGATTAATATGCTTCCAACAATGAATAAGCAGGAAAGTTTGATTTATCAGGTGTCCAAGTTTAAAAGTTTTATTCGGTTTGATCCAGTTTTTATTTCATCAAACTAAAACTTTTAAAAGTTTCAAAAAAAAATTATAATATCTAAATTTTTTAAAAGTTTAAATATTATAAAAGTTTCAATATTTATAATATTAACTAAAACTTTAAAAAAATTAAAAAAAATTATAATATTCAAAATTTTTAAAAGTTTAAATATTATAAAATTTTCAATATTTATAATATTTTAAACTATTAGAATTTTAAAATATTATAAATATTGAAACTTCTAAAAGTCTTAGCTTTTAAAAGGTTTCAAAATATTATAATTTTTAAATTTTAAAAATTTCTTAACATTTAAAAGGTTTTTAAAAAATTATAATTTATAAATTTTAAAAGTTTAAAATAAGATATAAATATTGAAACTTTTTAAAGGTTCAAATATTAAAAATATTTAAACTTCATAGAATGTTTTAAAATATTACAATTACTTAACCTCAATAGAAATTTTAAGATATTATATCTATACTAATAAAAAGTTGAAGCTATAAACTCCTAAAAGTGTTCATATAGGATTTAAAAAAACCAATAAGAATTAGATATTTCACTAATAACATTTTTGGAAATATAGTAGTAATCTATAATATTATGATTTTTAGAAAAAAAGAGAGTAAAATCTATAGAAATAAAAGAAATATGTACAACGTCCCACATCGGCTAGAAAATTTTAGACAATGGCTGAGAATCATTATAAATAAAACTAATATGTTTCTAACTATAAATTTACCAGGTTTGCTTGATTTATGCTTATTTATCAGATTTCCAAATTAAAAAAAAAAAATTATTTGATTTATTTTAGCAAATCAAAAATTTTAAAGGTTTAAATATTTATTATAGAATGTTTAGAAATATTATAAATAACTCCATAAAAATGTTAAGATATTATAACTATTTAAACTCTATAAAAAATTAAAGTGTCATTAATATTTAACTCTAAAAAAAATGTTACAAATATTTAAACTACATCTAAAGTTTGAAATATTTTAAATATTTAATCTCTATTAAAAATTTAAAAGTTTAATAATTACTAAATATTATATATCAATTTTTTTAATATCATGAAAATATCTTACTTATCTCCGTTTGTTCTTTATATCTCTTATGAGCTGTAAAACATGTTTTTGTGTATGACTTTATATATGATTTGATACTTTTGCAGTAAAACTTTTTTTTTAAGTCTAAGAAAGAAGGATTGACGCGCAAGACCTTGATTTGATGTTATTTGAGTTTAAAGAAGAAGGATCGACGAAAAGCACAAATATTGTTTTAACTATACATGTGTTCATATTACTTTCTCTGGAAGTAAAGATTTTGGTTTGAAAAGTTTCAATACGTATGGATCTAAAACCAAATAAGTATATGGATGAAATTATTAATAATTGGATGCATGTATTGACTATGCTGGTCTTCATGAACTGCACAATTTTTACGAGAAAAGAAATGATTTTGGTCTTGGAGTTTGATGGGTTAACAAGTTGTGTGGTAGTCTAAAAAAGGGTTTTCAGTGAAAAAATGTGAAGAAGTTAACGAGGAAGAACAAAAAGAAGAGTATAACAAAGAATCGGATGGTAAAAATAACGATGACAATTACCATAAAATTTGACAATGAAAATGACAAAAAAATATGAATAATAAGAAAAAATTAAATAAAAAACATGAAAACATAGGTGATAGCGATCAATTAAATATGAAAAATGAGATAAATTCATGATTATAATTTTTTTTGTTTTCGTGGTGGTCAAAGAAATGGTTTAGTATATGTGAGGTCACCAGTTTGATCCGCCTCGCCTGGACTTCGAGTTTTTTTATCAGATTTGATTTTAAAACACAACTATTTTTATATTTTTAAAAATTGTGTATCTGAAATTTAATTTTTTCCTTATAAATAATTTAAAGTTTTCTATAAGATAATATTTCATTACCGTCATCAATCATATATAATTTTTATCAAAAAATATCAAATAAACCCACGCGTAGCGTGGGTTCAAAACCTAGTATAGGATTAAAGGAGAGAGATTGACAACAATTCGCATACTTAGTTACTTAGTGTAACACATACATATTTTAATCGGGCGAAAGATTACAAGTGATTGATTAATGACAATGTCACACCATCGATAAGGTAGTGTAAACTTATATATATAAGACCATGTTTTCAAGAAATTGTATGAGATAAAATTATTGGGTAAGAAGCAAAAACTTGAAATAAATCTTACGAAGGGCATCGACTCAGTCAACAAGGAATCAATAGTTCAAAATGCATGAAGAAAGCATATCTCTATTGTTTTTTTATTCATCTTTGTTGAATATCCAAGAGTTTCGGAAAATGTTAAGAAATATTTAAAAAGTTGAGACTCTTAAGTCACCACCAAACCATGTGTCTTTTAGTAACTGTCGTGTGTCAAACTCGAGCATAAGTGTATGGAGACATCTATTAAATGCTTATAGTAGTATTATTGGACTAACTATGTTTGTTGAAATATACACTAGTATTGCTGTTTGTTGAACATGATGATGCTCATCAATCATCATAGTCGGCTATTACGTGGGCTTTTATATTTATATATGTAGAGCTTATTAGAAAAACGTCAAGATGGCCGAGTTGGTCTAAGGCGCCAGCTTCAGGTGCTGGTCCGAAAGGGCGTGGGTTCAAATCACACTTCTTTTTTTATTTTTGGGTATTTTTTTGTTAAAGTGGGTGGAGGGTCACACAAAAAACGAACATAGGTTTAGGTGTTGAGGGTTCATTGAGCTCTCCAAAGCGTTGACTAGATGAGAAGAACTTGAATGACACGTGGAAGCAAAGGGGTCCAACATCCACATGGAGGCAGTTGAGATTTTGACCAAATGAAAACTAAAACTAAAAACTCTAGAAAGCCAAAAACCCCCCAACCACTTGGCATCGGATCTCTCATAGACCGGTGCGGTTGCTCACCTGCATTCACTCCTCCCTGTCCTTTCATTTCTTTTTTTTAATGATACATCTGTGTTAAAGTATCAATGGTTCCACATATATTCGTGTAAGTAAAAGACAAATTAATAAGTTCTAAATAGCCATCAATTATTTACTTTACTTTTAGGTTAAAGATGTACCAATAGTAGTTGTGATATACACATTGATAGAGAGAGAGAGAAAGAGAAGTTGGTAGAAACAAAGAACAGGCGAGACAGGTGTGAACCGGTTGTTGTTGACCCTCACCATTTTCTTTTCTTTTCTTACTCTAGTAGTAAACTAGTAATTGTCTGTAAACTAGATTCTGTATTTTACCCTAATCTGTAAACTAGAGGTTCTTGTTTTTTAACTAAAAGAACTGTGCTTTAAGTCAACGAGCATTATTGTTGAGCCATTGATTTTAATGTTGAATAGATCACACAAGTATATATGCTTATAGATAAAACATTTATTCACTCTACGAAAAAAAAAGAAACAGCAAATAGAAAGCAAGCTAATAAGCATAATTTGATCAAAATAAGAAAAGAGAAATAGTTATGATGATCTCCATTAGACAGCTTAACCAACAAAGCTAACCCCACACTTTTCTCTTCATATTTAATCTCTCTTTCTCTCCTCCTTCTTTCTTCAACCATCTCCTTCTCTTTACATCTGAGTCTGTTTCTTTACTAAACTCTCTGATCCATTGAGTGTGTAATCATATCTCAATGATGAAGTTCTTCAATCAAATCCTCTGTCTCTCCCTTGTCCTTTCTCTTTCCATGACTACCCTGTCCTTTGCTCAGACATGTTCCAAATACAAATTCTCCAGCAACAATGTCTTTGACTCCTGCAACGACCTACCTTTTCTTGATTCTTTCCTCCATTACACTTATGATTCTTCCACTGGGAGTCTCCACATCGCTTATCGCCACACCAAGCTCACTTCTGGCAAATGGGTGGCTTGGGCCGTGAACCCTACGTCTACTGGAATGGTGGGAGCTCAAGCCATCGTGGCTTATCCACAATCAGACGGCACCGTCAGGGTTTACACTTCCCCTATCAAAAGCTACCAGACGAGTCTACAAGAGGGTGATCTGAGCTTCAACGTCTCTGCGTTGTCTGCAACTTACCAGAACAATGAGATAGTGGTGTTGGCAAGTCTGAAGCTTTCACAGGATCTAGGGAATGGTGGAACCATTAACACAGTGTGGCAAGATGGGTCAATGTCTGGGAACAGTCCTCTGCCTCATCCAACTTCTGGCAACAATGTTCGCTCCATGTCCACTCTCAATCTGGTCTCCGGTGTTTCAGCAGCTGCGGGAGGAGCTGGAGGAAGTTCCAAGCTTCGAAAACGCAACGTGAGTTTGATTCTTTTGTGGAGTCATCTCTTTCCCTTAATTTTTTATTTGCCCAACAGAGAATAATGATTTGGTTTTGGTCAAATGGTGAGCAGATTCATGGAATATTGAACGCTGTGAGCTGGGGTATAATGATGCCACTAGGGGCAATCATTGCTCGATACTTGAGAGTAACCAAATCAGCAGACCCTGCTTGGTTCTATATTCACGTTTTCTGCCAGGCTTCTGCTTACATCGTTGGCGTTGCCGGATGGGCTACTGGTCTCAAACTTGGTGGCGACTCACCAGGGATTCAGTATAGCACCCACCGTGCTATCGGGATCGCGCTCTTCTCTCTAGCAACAGTTCAGGTACATTACACACTTCACATTACAGAGAAAACTAGTAATACATAGGTATGTAGGTTTATTAACCGGTTAATTGCTTTGTGGCACATTAGGTGTTTGCGATGTTTCTGAGGCCAAAACCAGAGCACAAGCACAGGCTCTACTGGAACATTTACCACCACACAATCGGCTACACAATAATCATCCTAGGGGTGGTGAATGTGTTCAAAGGGTTAGGAATATTGAGTCCCAAGAAAGAGTGGAAAAATGCTTACATAGGTATTATCGTTGCTCTCGCTGTCGTGGCCACCCTACTCGAAGCCTTCACTTGGTATGTAGTCATTAAGAGAAGGAAACTGGAGGCTAAAACGGCTCAGCATGGAACATCCAACGGGGCTCGGTCTCAGTATGCTTAAGATTAACACTAGACTTGCTTCTTTTTTCTCTTTGTGCATAGAGAGAGTGATTTACATGGTTTATCTGCTTATCTATCCATTTTCAGTAGGTTTAACGTCGGGTTCCCATATGCTTTTATGATTTTTTGCATTCAGGATGTAGGATTTAATGATTTATAATGCCATTTTATTTGATCCACACTAAACGAGTGTACATGTGAATTCATATAATCTAAAAGATCCATACCAGTCAACAGCTCAGTCACTGAGAGAGAGAGAGAGAGAGAGAGAGAGAGAACCTAATAAATAAGTAACAACAAAATCTTTGATGTTCCAAAAATGTCTTTCAAAGATTAAACAGAAAGCATGAGCGTCTGTGCATATGTGCGAGCTCAAGCAAGCTCTCGCAGCTTAAGGCTTGCGATCTCTCCGACAATCTGAGCTTTGTCTGCTTCAAACTTCTCATCCTCTGCCACAAAACAGACATAAACATAAGAAATTTGTTTACGGCGAGAATCAGGTCCAATCTCTGGTGATACAAGAGTCTCATAAGACAAGTTCTGTACCTTTTTCCGGCTTGATATCAGCCAACAATCTCAGAAGCTTGTTTCTGTTCGCCACCAGAATGTTGGCGATGTCTGAAGGCTTGTTTTGGTTCGCTACAAATAGCTGTACGGAAACAAAAAATGTCAGTACACTTTGAATTCCCCTTTTAAGTCTTTACAATTAAAACTCAGACTACAAACGGATACTTTACAAAACCGAATAATCCAATTTTCAAAGCAGTCTGACTGATGATCATGTTTCACTGGGTAAAACTACTCCATGTTTTTAGAGTAAAGAAAGATACCTTGAAAACATGGAAAGCTTCTATTTGAATGGTCTTGCTTGATTCCTACAAATGAGTTTTTCATCCACAGGTGTCAGTTTATATCCAATATTAACTCTGTTCGGCAGAGCCAGACACCAAATAAAATCATATGAGGTATCAGGTTAAGCATCATCATACTCTGAGAAGATTCATCATAATCCTTAAGTTATCCATTGAGCTCACGTATTTCGTCATCACAGCCGAATTTGACCGGTCCAGTAGTATATCGCCCAACAACTGTAAAATTGTACACATTACAATCCATGAGAAACTCAGAATGCTCTGTCACAGTTATTTCGTGATGACCCTTTTGTGATATCAACACTCCTCTAAGTTACTCTACCTTAATAGCCTGCCGCCTGGTTATATAATTAGTTGATTCAAGAAGCTTTGAGTTGTAGTCTGCAAAAAACTGTAAATCAAAACAGAACCATACCACTGAACTGTCAGAGATGAACACAAATACATATGCTTTGAAGCAATATATTACGATTTGGTACACAGTAAGAGAACTTACCCAATCTTCATTCTTAATGAGAAACTCAGCAACTGTAGACTTGTGCCTTGTCAGAAGTTCCTGCAAGAAAATAATCACAAAATTGGAGTTATTATGATCGCTGTGTTTTAGAGAAAATCTCAGATTTTGATGGGAGGGTTATTCCAAGTATGTTGCAGTGTTTTCCGAACCTTGAAAGTTGCAGCAGCATCAGCAGCAATGTCGAAATTGGGAAGCTGTATGTAGTAAAAGAACTTCTTCACGTGCTGTGAGTCCAAAACATATCTGAACCATAGAAAGAGAAGCAGCTTTCATTGTACTATCCCAGACGGAAACACCACTAGTGAACTGTTTCTACTATATACAAATTTGGTAGAAGATTGTCGCTTTGAATATAAAAACGAATATAATGTAAAGTCGTAAGCAAAGAAAAATATGAAATTAGCTCACTTTGCAACAATCTGATGACGGATGCACTCTCTAAACATAGTACCATAGTGTAGCGCCATATCTGTGTTTTCAAACCTGAGAGAAATCACGAAAACCCATATGAATGATATAAATAAACCTTATATCAAAAGAAGACTTTAAATCTGGAAGCCATAAACCAAATACATCTCCTAAACTCACCCATCGACTAGAAAGTCCATAAGATCAATGTTGGATTCGAGATAATCAGATGCAATAAGACGTGAATTGACTTGTTGCCTCTGAAGATTTGCAACAACTTGAGTAGCATCTTTTCTTGCCTAACAAAAATAAAAGACGATTTCTTCTTATCATACTGTTGCATACCGTCAAATTAATGTTTGGATCAAATCATGAGAAGAAGAGATGTTACCTCCAAGTTTAGATTAGGAAGGGATGTAAGCAAGCGGCGAAGAGTATCCTCCTTGAAGAACTCCTGAGTCAACTGAGCACAAGCTTCAGCTATAGGCTCAGCCTCACTGTTTCCATAGAGAATTAACTTCAAATCTCGTATGCTCTTGCTTAGTTCCACCATCTACAACCAATTATCACAATTTCAAACCTCATGATTCAAATGATTGCGCAGGATTCTATCAATTGAATCACAATGATTCATTCATTCATATCAGAAAGTTTCAGAAATCAGATCAGAATCTGAAAAAAAAAAACAAACCTTTTCCTCGCGTTTGGACTCTCGAAGGTCAGGGAAGGAGTTGGATCGATCAGCGTAGAGAAGGAGATCGCGAGTCTGACGAACAATATCAGCAGGAGTCCGCGGTTTGGATTTGAAAAGACCCCTCATCTCTGCCGCGTCTCCACCGGAACAACCAGAAACGGAGACTAATCTACGGCTGGGATCAGCAGCACCACCTTCTTTTGAGACGCACGATCCTATGGTAACGTAGTTGTATGATTCCCCCCCTTCTTGCCTAGGCTTTGAAGAAGCTCTCTCTCTCTTATGAATCCTCCACCACCACTAGGGTTTCACTATTGCTTATCTCTTCTTCTTCTTCTTCTTCCTTCCCTCGCGTTCTCCGTTTTGAGCTTTCACAGAGAGAGATCTCTTTGCTTATTTGGTTCGATTGTCACACATGATTACTAATTAATTATGAGTTTGTGCCACCTCATCTCTTATTTTAAGTTGGTTTTCAAATTCACATTCACAATTACAATCCGATGTAAAATAAGTAAATAACAATTGTATAAGAAATATAACCTGATCGTTGTTTTTCTTTTGCATATCATATTTTCTGACTCATTAATAATGCTTGAAGGGATTATCTTGCTAAAAACGCAATACTAAGAAAAGAGGTGTTTGTGCTCCAAAATCATATTCGATGTCCATAATGTTAGATTGTTAAGAGATTTAATTTTTTTTCTTTTTCTTTTTCTGTTCATCATATTTTCCGATATACCGATGTTTGTGCGGATTATCTTGCAAAAGACGCAATAGTACGAAAAATGATATTTTCGCGCCAAAATTATCTTCGACATTCATAATGTTAGACTGTTCAGGGCTTAAAAACTCTGTCTATTAGCATTGACCACGGGGTTTGAAATTTAATATTGGCTTTCTCGGTTCTCGGAGATTAGTTTTTAGGCCTAGAAAGCTTTTAGAATTATTCCTCAGTTATGAAAAAAAATATAAAAAAAAACTCAGTCTTTTTTTTTTTTTTTCTATTCATCATATTTTCTTATATATCAATGTTTTTGCAGATTATCTTTCAAAAAACGTAATAACATAAAGAAGTGAATTTCCGCCCCAAAATCATCATTGATACTCGAGAATTTAATAAAAAAACCCCCTTACAATTAGTCTGATCCATTTTTAATCCTCAACAATTTTTTTTAGTAAATAAAACCCTGAACAAAAAAATCATTAATAAATTAGCCCTCTGTTTATAAAAATGTTAATAGCATAAAATTAAAATAAAACAAGGGTAAAATTTATTAAAGATATAAATGTTTTTATAAACGGAGAGTTAAATATTTATACCATTGTTAAGGGTTAAACAAAATCAAAAACAAAAACAAAAACGCTTATACCATTGTTAAGGGTTAAACAAAATAAAAAACAAAAACGTTTATACCATCGTTAAGGGTATATATATATATATATATATATATATATAAAGTTCGTTTTTCTCTCTTCTGCTTCCTCCACCTTATCATTTCTATTTTCAATTTCAACAAATTAATTCACATCATCAAAGGAACATTAAAATCTAAAATTACTGAATCAATTAATTTACTCATTTTTGTAATATTTTTATTATTATTAAAATAATAATTTAAACTAAAATATAAACTAAAAACGAAATAAAAAAATACAACAAAAAAATAATATCAAAGTAAAATATGAATAGAGATTACATAAATATAAAATTAGATATTTCTTTCAAAACATATAGTATGTGTAAATATTTGTAAATGACTAGAAATAAGAGAAAAATAAAGCTATCACACATTTAATGAAACACCGATTACTTTCAAAAGTTACAATTATTAGGATAAAGAAAATCTTTGATAAAAAAGGATAAAGAAAATAATAGTTTTCTAAAAAAAACAAACACAAAAATTTAAAGGTTTTTAAATCAAGAGATTTTCAATTCTTGGTGTTAAATTATAAATTCATGTTATCGATTAAAAGTCGATGTATATTATTATTTTCAATTATATTATCATAGAATTAATAATATACATGTATTTAAAACTTGAGACTATGTTTGTTATTGTTAAATTATAAATTCAAGTTACCGATTAAAACTAAAACAATTTGGTGCACATTATTATTTAGAATTCTAAATAATATAAACAATTAAAATAGTTTGAGTGATCTATGTTATTTATCATTTTCAAAATTGAAAATGGTGAGATTTGTTAAACAAAGGTATATCCAAAAAAAGAGAAAATATTAATCAAGGGCTCAAAAATTTTAATAATGTATATATATAAGAGAAATGTATAGGGTTACTTGAAATAAAACTTATTAAAGAAAACTTATTATGAATATCACACACACCAAAAAAAAATTGTGAATATTACTAAGAAGAAATTTGAGAAAACTATTTGTAATAAAAACAATTATAATAGTAGTGGTAGGTTGTAGAATTTTAAATAAAAATGAAAAAGAGTTTTATTTTTGGATAAATACATATATTTAAAAGTTATAGTTATCTTATGAGTTTGTAGATTTAAGAGAATCAAAATAAAAGAACACTATATAGAAACATAATATACTATACATGTTTTAAAGTAAATATATATATATATATATATATATATGTGAACCTAATTTATCTTTTGTCAAACAGTTAAGATAAAATGTAATATTTGATGTTATAATATGATGTTTATAGATTAAAAAACGAGTCCAATTATGAAATTCATTACTAGGAAGAAAATTTACGTGTAGTACAATATTATGAAAGAAACTACGCGACAAAAGATGGGTATATTCTATATGATTTTTACATCTATGTTAGTAATTAATAATCACTCAATCAATAAAAAAAGTGTATTGAAACAAAAAAAGATGAAAAATAGTTATGATAATCAATATATTATAAGTGAGATAATAAAAAGTGATAATAGATGACGAGTGTATATTAAAAAATAAAATAAAAATTAATTATGAAAAATTATTAAAAAAATAGATAAGCTATATATCGCTTAATAAAATAAAATTGATATCTATATAAATTTATATTTTTAATATATATTGAATCATTATAATGATATTCGATGGTTCGCATTAACAATAAAATGTAACAGTATGCACGGATTAAAAATCTACTATATATATAATATGAGCCTAAAGGTAAAAGTGCAATAACTTTTACTCATATACAAAACCCTAATAACGATGTAGAAGAAAGCCCTAATGTCGGGGAGACAGCTTCCATCAGAGCTGGAAGAAGAAATACTCGTTCGAGTTCCACCTCTATCTCTTGGTCGCTTAAGATCAGTTTGTAAAGGATGTAACACTCTTTTCAACAATAAGAGATTCATGGACAGAATGTCGCCCATATATCTTGTTAAAGACACATTCCCATCTTTATTCGATAAGCGTCGATCTCAATAACGACGATCCGACTATAAAAGTGACTGATTTACACTTTGATTTTTGCCTTGGCCATTATTATCACCACTTTGGGACCTGTGATGGCAATTACTTATTAACGTATGACATGGATGAAGAAGACCGATTCCTGGTTTGGAACCCGTTGTTGAATCAGGCTAAATGGATTTCCACGGATAGGTATATAGGTGGCAGATGGATGGGTTACGACTTACGATGGTAGTAGACCCGAAAAGGTTTACAAGATTATTGGGATGACTTCGTATGAGCTTTCGCCCAAAGTTACTACAAGATTTATAGTACTTCCCGATTTTGCAACCAATGCGTGGAAGGTTTTTCAACGTACCCGTTTTGAGAAAGAGGAAACAATGGAGGATGAATCGTCCAAGTTCTCCCTGAATGGAAATATGTACTTGACAGTTTATACTTATCCAAAAACTCGGTATTTCACCCGAATGCTCGATTTTTCAAAGGAGATAGAAAAGACCTTTTGTGATCTACCGTGTACTGGGAGAAGAAGTACTACCCATACTAATATCCTCTCGATTTACAAGGGAGATCGGTTTTCATTTTTACAGCAACACGCAGATACAAGAAAGATTATGATTTGGACAGAGAAGAAAATAGGTAATGGGGATGATGGAGACGATGTGGTGTGAATTAAGTTCATGACTGTCTCAATACCTAACTTCCCCATAGTAGTTGGTCACATGTCTACAAGTTACTTTGTCGATAATAACATGGGAATTTTACTGAAAATGTCATTTTCAAACTAAACTCATGACAAATGCTACTTTCTAATTTTTTTTTAGAAACTGCCATTTTTTGTTTTATGGCATTGATAAAAATACGATTTTACCCTTGAATGAAATCTGAATCAAAACATAATAAAAAAAGAAAGATACAAATTGATTTGAATCAATTTTGTCCATGGATGAGTTCATCATTAGTGTCTATTGATTGTTGTCATATGGGAATTCATTTGGAAATTCATCAATGTCGTCCATCGGAGAGTTCATCAGTGTTGTCCTTCGATTGTTGTCCTCGGGAAGTTCATCAATGTTGTCAATCAGGAGGTTCATTAGTGTTGTTTACCGATTATTGCCTCGGGGAATTCATCACTCTTCTCCATCGGGTGAGTTCAGCAAATCAATTGTTGTCTTCGGGGAGTTCATCAGTGTTGTCCACCAGGAAGTTAATCAATCTTGTCCATCAGTGTTGTCTATCGGGGAATTCATCAGTCTTGTCCATCTGGGAGGATAAAGAAGTGTTGTCCACCGATTGGTTTGAAGAACTGCATGATGGACAATAAGACTTGTGAAAATTGAGAGAACAACAAGTTTTTTAAAAAGAAATGGACATATTTAGTCTCCAGATCTGGTCCATCAAATCTGGTATACTGGATCAGGTCCACCGAAAAAAACAGGTCAGATATCATATCTTTTTCATTAAAGTTACAGAAAGAAAGAAACAAACAGAAAAAAATTCAAAAAAGATATGGAGGCTTCCAGAGAGAAAGATGGAAGAAGATGAGTATTGAAGATGAGAGAGATAAGAAATCAAGGCTTGATTCTTCACTGGTTTGGTCTCCACTATTACAATCAAGTTCTTAGATTTTTTTGATATGGTGATTTATTTGTTGTTGAAGAAAGAAAGAGGGGAGAAGAAAAGAGAGAGAAAGAAAAGACGAGAGGTCGAGAGAAAGATGAGAGATCTTAAGGAGAAAAGAAAAGATATTTTTATCACTTTCAATAGATTAAAGTGGGTCCTATGGCATTTGAGAGAAGTGAATAATGAAAGTGGCATTGAAGATAACAATTACCACTGTTCATGACATTATTAATAATTTTCCCTAATAACATCTATGGAAGAGCTTCGTTCTATATTGTCGTTGCAAGAAAGGAGCTTGGGTCTATATTGTGAGGGGAGATCTGTACAAAAAGATTAAGATAGATGAAGTGGTGTGTGAGCTGTTAACAAGTAAAAAAAAGTAGAGTTTCAGTCCTCTGTCTATGTTCCCAGTTTGATCACCATTCCTTGAAACTTCTTTCGCTGAAGAACTTTTACAAGTTTGATTTCCACATTGTGGCTTTCTTTCTTTCTTTCTAGTGTTTTTATAAACGGAAGGTTAAATTTATTAACAGCAGTTTTTAGTTTAGGGGGGTTTTATTTCTAAAAAATAGTAGAGAATTTAAAATTAAAAATGGATCCGGCGAGGAGTTTTTTAATTAAATTCCCTTAGAGAGGTATTCAACTTGGTTTTTTTAGGATTTTGTAAGATTTTAATATTTTAGAATTTTATAAGATTTAGGAGATGTTTAGGAGATTTGATTGTGTTTCAGATTTATTTTTATTTATCTTTTAAAGAATGAAATGTGATTTTATGAGATTTTATTAGTAAACTTTGTGTGATTTTAAATTATTTTGCTATAGATTTTTATTAGTCGCTTATTTGTGAAGAACTGTCTATCTAAACCAAAACAAAAACAGAGTATACATGCCGTTGCCTTTATGATATACTCCAGGAGCTGAGGCCAAAGACAGAGCTACTCCCGAGCATGTTGCTTCCTACACTCTCAAGCTTCTTCGCAACAGAATCGCTCCTGCTGTCCCTGGAATTAGGCAAGTTTTCTCTTTTACTGTCATCTTTTTATAAGTCAAACATCCAAAAACAGAGTGAGTTCAGAGTTAACAAAACTAGGCAGAGAGAGAGAAGAAGAAGAAGATGATACAAGCAATGGCTCACGATGATCACTTAAACTAAGCCAAGAAGGCATCTGCTTTAATGGCTTTTTTCATAGTTTTTATTTGAGATTTAACTCTGAAGACTGGCCAATGCTTAGTTTCCCCTCGATCTCATTTCTTGTTTGCTATGGTGACACTGTAAAAAAGAACCCTCTAGATTCATTATGGATTCCAGTATTATTAAGATTTAGTTCTATAACTTGCTTTTTGGCCTTGAAACCAGTTACGGAAAGGAGCAAACTCATATGCTAAAAAGCTTATATATACATGAAAACTCCGCTTAAAATCTTCATGTATGTTGAGTTTTCAATACGTAATTGAAAGTGATTTAAGAATTTAGTGGTGGTTGTTTAGTGTTGTTGCCTCCAGTTTTCTTTTTAAAATCCTGTTCAAAATCTACAAGATCCGCCAGTTCATCGACAGCTTCGACGGTTGTTTGAATGCGAGCTGCGTTTTCGATTAACAACGAAACCAAAGTGTCAACTGGAAGGATTTCATGTAGGCTCATCGATATGGCTCTATCTTCATTGTTGTTCTCTTCAGATGGGACTTCGTCTTTTGGTTTGTTTGTCTCAATTGGAACTGTTTTCAAGGTTTCTTGAAGTTCTTGTACTGCAGAGTTCATATCAAACACCAGGAAATCCATTTTGGATGATTTTCTTGTGTTCTTCATCAGTTCCATTAATTCTCTTAAGATTTTTGAAGAAGCTGAGCTCAATTTCATACAAGCTTCCCAAAAATGATTCTTGACCTGGTCTGGAGCCTGTAGAAGCAGAAGACACTGGTTATAGTTTCACAACAACCTCTAAAAGTTATTTCTTCAAAACTGTGGTAAAATTTAAAAGGTTACCTCTGTTTCATAGTTGATGCAGATACTGAGATTCTCAAGACAATAAGCACATCTGCGCATAGCAGCCCATATCTTTACGTATAGCTTCCATGGATGGCGGAATTTAAAGCTTCCATGGATGGCAGAAGTTATGTTGAGTTAAGCTTGATAACCAAGCAAACTTAAAAGTCAATTAGAACTAGGATATGTTAACTTTGAGATATTAACATATCCTTGTTAGAGAGTTCAGGAAATAAACCTTTCCTGGGAAAAGGAATAATAGGATTCTAAAAGCTTATAAATAGAAGCCGTGTGTTTTGGTTTTTCTATTGAGAGAGAGGTTTGTAAGCTTGAGAGAGATAAGAGAATTCTGAGAGAGAGAGCTTAGTGTTTTGAGCAAGTTTCACTAAGATAATAAAAGGAGTTCTTTTAAATTTTTCTTTTTCTTTAAGTGATTCTATATTTGGTATCAGAGCTTAAACAATAGAATCAAGGGTTGTGAGATCATGTCAGACATCGTACCTATGACGGCAGCTGTGACCAACGTGAAGGAGGGAGGACTTTCGTCCATTCAATGCCCCGTCCTCACCATGACCAATTACACCGTATGGGTAATGCCAATGGAAGCTATGCTCAAGGTTCACAAGGTCTGGGAAACAATAGAACCTGGATCAACAGATGAAGAGAAGAACAATCTAGCAAGAGTACTCTTGTTTCAATCCATTCCGGAGAACCTGGTTTTGCAGGTCGGTCGCCTTAAGACTGCAGAAGAGATCTGGGCCTCAATCAAAACGAAGTATATGGGAGCTGAGAGAGTCAAAGAGGCACGACTTCAAACCCTGCTTTCAAGCTTCCAGAGAATAAGGATGAAAGAAACTGATACAATTGATGATTTTTCGGGAAAACTAACAGAGCTTGCGTCTAAGTCCTCTGCTTTAGGAGTCTCTGTTGATGATTCAAAGCTGGTTAAGAAGTTTCTTAACAGTCTTCCTTGACGCAAGTACATTCATATCATCGCCTCTCTCAAACAGGTACTTGATCTCAACAAAACAAGTTTCGAAGACATAGTTGGAAGATTGAAAGCCTATGAAGAGAGGATTAATGAAGAAGAGAATTACTTAGAGGATCAAGGGAAACTCATGTACGCGAATAATGATTCTCAACTAGTACATGAGCCTGCAAGCAATAACAGAGGACGAGGAGGTCGCATTGCTGGTAGAGGAAGAGGACGAGGGCGTGGGAGACAGAATTACCAAGGGCCTCAAGATAAGTCAAGAATTGTTTGTTTTAGATGTGATAAGTTGGGGCACATGGCGTATGATTTCCCTGATAGGTTGCTAAAACTGCAAGAAATTCATGAGAATGATGGTGATTCAACACAAGAAGCTGAGGAGCTGATGATGCACGAAGTTGTTCATCTCAATGAGGAGAAGGTGAGACCAAACAAGTACGAGTATCAAACAGATGTTGACAATGTTTGGTATCTCGATAATGGGGCGAGTAATCATATGACTGGCAATAGGATGTTCTTTAACAAGCTGGATGAAACGATAACAGGGAAGGTCCGATTCGGTGATGACTCAAGAGTTGACATTCTGGGAAGAGGTTCTATATTATTCATCAACAAGAGTGGCGATAACAAAGTCTTGGCCGATGTTTATTATATACCAAAGCTGAAAAGTAATATCATTAGTCTTGGACAGGCAACTGAGTCTGGCTGTGAAGTCCGAATGCGAGACAAGATCTTAACTCTCCATGATAACAAAGGGAAATTTTTTGTTAGTGCCACAAGATCGCGAAACCGACTCTACAAGGTTCTCATGGAGGTTGAGAACATGAAGTGTCTTCAAACCTCTGTTTCAACTGATGCTGAACTATGGCACGAGAGACTAGGACACATTAACAGAGAGACAATGAAGATGATGGTCAAAGAAGAAGTGGTTACAGGTTTACCGAAGATAGATGTTGCAAAAGAGACTTGTGGATCCTGTTTGCGTGCGAAACAAACAAAATATGGTTTTCCCCAAGCTACATCATTCTGAGCATCACAACCTTTGGAACTTGTACATGGGGATCTCTGTGGTCCTATCACACCCTCTACAGCCGCCCAGAAGAAGTATATTTTTGTATTGATAGACGATCATTCACGGTATATGTGGTCACTTCTTCTAAGAGAGAAAAGTGAGGCTTTCGACAGATTCAAGGTTTTCAAAGCAACGGTTGAACAAGAGACAGGACTGCTGATCAAAACATTGCGAACAGACAGGGGAGGTGAATTTACTTCGCTTGAGTTCAAAGATTTTTGTGAGAAGAACGGAATTCAAAGACATCTAACAGCTCCATACTCACCTCAACAAAATGGAGTTGTGGAAAGACGAAATAGAACACTCATGGGGATGACTAGGAGCATTCTCAAGCACATGAGTGTTCCAAATTTCTTATGGGGAGAAGCAGTGAGGCATGCAACATACTTAATAAACAGAGTTGCAACTAGAGCTTTGAACAAACAAACACCCTATGAGGCGCTAAAGGGGAAGAAACCGAATATCAATCATCTTAGGGTGTTCGGGTGTATTGGTTACACAAGAGTAGAGATGCCACATCTCAAGAAATTGGATGATAGATCAAAGATGTTAGTGTACCTCGGAACAGAGCCGGGATCAAGGCATATCGACTTCTTGATCCTACAACAAGAAGAGTAGCGGTTAGTAGAGATGTGATCTTTGCTGAGAATAGGAGTTGGAAGTGGAACAGTATCGAAGGTGATACTAGTGAACCTGGTGGGTTCAAACTCACGTTTGGAGAAACAGGGAACAATGGTATTAGGGAACCACAGATTGTTCAAACCTCAATAACAAGTGATGAGAGAGGTAATAAGAACAACGAGGAAGAAGAGAAAGAGATACCAAAAATTGTTGAGATTCCCGACGATGATGAGACAGCACAACAACCAGCAGCTCTTAGAAGATCGGCTAGAAGAAAGTAAGCTACAAAGTTACTTAGAAGATTATGTTCTCCTTGTGGATTTAGAGAGAGAGAAATTACTGTTGACTTTAGACGAAGAACCTTGGAGCTATGGAGAGGCTATGGAGCTAACGGTTTGGAGGGACGCTTGTGGAGAAGAGTTAATCTCAATTGAAAAGAATAAAACTTGGTCGTTGGTTGATCTCCCACATGGTTCAAAGGCAATAGGTCTAAAGTGGGTCTTTAAAATTAAACGCAACTCTGATGGCAGTGTGAACAAATACAAAGCTAGGTTAGTCGTGAAAGGCTATGTTCAAAGACAAGGGATAGACTATGATGAAGTGTTTGCTCCAGTAGCTCGTATTGAAACGATACGTTTCATAATTGCTTTAGCAACTTCTAAAGGATGGGAGATACATCATCTTGATGTTAAAACAGCGTCTCTCCATGGTGAACTAAGGGAAGACGTCTATGTTAGCCAACCGGAAGGATTTGTTGTAAGTGGAAGTGAAAACAAAGTTTACAAGTTGCATAAAGCTTTGTACGGCTTAAAGCAGGCGCCACGAGCATGGAACAACAAGTTGAATCAGATCTTGAAGGAATTGGGTTTTGTTAAATGCTCCAAAGAGCCCTTTATTTACAGAAAACGAGAGAAGGGGCAACTACTTGTTGTAGCAGTCTATGTGGATGACCTTCTAGTGACCGGTTCTAGTCTTGATCTAATCTTAGAGTTCAAAAGAGGAATGTCAACAAAATTTGAGATGAGTGATCTCGGTCTACTGTCTTACTATCTAGGAATAGAGGTCGAACAGAGCAAGGAAGGAATCACTCTAAGGCAAGAAAGATATGCAATCAAAATTCTAGAGGAGACTGGTTTGAAGGAGTGCAATCCGGTTCACATACCGATGGATCAAGGTCTGAAACTTAGTAAAGCACAAGGTGAGAAATCAGTTGACGAGAAGCAATATAGAAGAAACATTGGTTGTCTGAGATATCTCCTACACATGCGTCATGATTTGTCTTATAGTGTTGGTGTTCTAAGTAGATACATGTGAGAGCCAAAACAGTCACATGCAGTAGCTCTTAAGCAAGTCTTGAGGTATCTAAAAGGAACGATAATGTTTGGACTAAACTTCATGCGAGGGAATACTAGTGGTTTGATCGGCTATAGTGATAGCAGCCATAACGTCGATGCAGATGATGGTAAAAGTACTTCAGGGCATGTGTTTTACTTCAATGAGTGTCCCATAACATGGTGTTCTCAGAAGCAAGAGATCGTTGCTTTGTCATCCTGCGAAGCTGAGTTTATGGCGGCTACGGAGGCTGCAAAACAGGCAATATGGTTGCAAGATCTGTTAAGCGAAGTCATCGGAGAAGAGAGTCAAAAGCCAATATTACGGATTGATAACAGATCAGCTTTAGCTCTCACAAGGAACCAAGTATTTCATGGGAAGAGTAAGCACATTCACAGGAGGTTTCATTTTATACGAGAGTGTGTTGAAAATGAACATATATATGTGGAGCATGTTCCCGGGAGTTTACAAAAGGCGGACATTCTAACTAAAAGGCTAGGAAGAATCAAGTTCAAGGAGATGAGAGATCTCATTGGAGTTCAAGAAGTGAAGGGAAGTGACATCAAGCTTAAAAGGGAGATTGTTGAGTTAAGTTTGATAACCAAGCAAACTTAAAAGTCAATTAGAACTAGGATATGTTAACTTTGAGATATTAACATATCCTTGTTAGAGAGTTCAGGAAATAAACCTTTTCTGGGAAAAGGAATAATAGGATTCTAAAAGCTTATAGATAGAAGCCATGTGTTTTGGTTTTTCTATTGAGAGAGAGGTTTGTAAGCTTGAAAGAGATAAGAGAATTCTGAGAGAGAGAGAGAGCTTAGTGTTTTGAGCAAGTTTCACTAAGATAATAAAAGGAGTTCTTTTAAATTTCTGTTTTTCTTTAAGTTCTTGATTCTATAAGCTAAAGCTTCCATGTGTAGGTTCCCATCTGGCTAGATTCGCCTGAGAGATTAAAAAAAAGAACCGAGAAGCGAATAACCTTCTGCAAATCAAAAAGATAAACTATTTCGTTATCCCTAGAGATAATCTCTGAACTAGCCCTGGGCAAAATACCCGAACCCGAGAATCTGACCCGAATCCGATCCGAAAAACCCGACCTGAACCCGCATCCAAAATTTTAAAATACCCGAATGGGTTTAGGATTTATTGAAACCGGGTACCCAAACCCGATCGGGTATTATCCGATATCCGAACGGATATCCGAATTAACCCGAACATGTATAAACATAATGCAAAATAGTGACTTGTGGGATTCGAACCGATGACTTTAAGCATTAAGTGGGTGCAATGTAACCATTTTGCCACTTTAATATTTTTAACTAGTTCTCAAACCTCCACTATTTATATATTACTATCTACAATTTTTATTATTTTTAAAGGAATTTAGATATGAGAGATTTTACTTATTATGTAGAGACTTAATTGCATTTTTTTATTCCATACTCATGAATACTAGATACCAAAATATTATTTTTACATATTAAAAAACACAAAGAAGAAGAAATGCAAAACAAATAGAATATTTTCATACATTTTCTTCACCTTTAATACCAGAGTTGGAGAGATTTGAATTCGGATATTGAACAGATACCCAAATTTGAAGTATATTTTGGGTATTGAACGGGTACCCGAACCCGATCCGAATCCGATGGGTGTTTATCTGAAATCCGATCCGAGTATTAGAAATACCCGAATGGGTCTAGGACCCCTTTACCGAAATACCCGACCCGAACCCGAATGCCCAGGGCTACAGTTACACTGAGCCTCTATAAATTGCAGAACATATCTCCTCTAAAATACAAAAACACAAGAAGTCAGTGTTCAAGCTAGCTACGCAAACAAACTCTCAAAAGGGAAGGAATAAGAGAGTAACATCATTGACATGTGGCATATGGATATTATGTGAACGACGATGGACGGATGCGTTGCATAACACCATATGTCAGTTTGAGTTCCATCGATTGCAACAGTCACAAACAAATGTGTGAGAGCGAGAGAGAATACGCACCCAAAGTGACGAACGCAGTCAGCTTACCAAACAGAGATGGTGGTGGTTTGATTCAGGAACAAAGCTTCAGGGCTGTTGCAATTGACCCTTCTCGTTGATTTCCCAGAAAATATATGCTGATTGAAGGTTTGCAGAAATCGATCAACTCTTCCCCGATAGTTTTTTTTTTTTTTTTTGAAATCCTTCAAAATTCTACCTCAAAAGGTATGATTCTGAGAGTTGTATTTATCAACTAAAAAACAAAAGAAAGTCTCCCAAAATCATTCAAAGTATCATTCTCAAAAAAAGTTGTGATATTTTGAATAACAAAAGATTTAAGGTTGGTTTTATAAATTGTTGATTGAATAACAAAGGATTCTGAATTATTTTAAAGGAATTTACATAAATCTTAATTGAATAACATAGGATTTCATAAGATTTTTTAAAATTCTCAATTGAATAACAAAGGATTTTAAGAATCTTACAAAATCCTAAAAAAAAAATAAGTTGAATATCCCCTCTTAGTATGTTTGTGTGAATTACGTTGCAAAAGCGTGATAGCACTAGGAATGATTTTCTCATAAGAAAACGGGTTTTTGTGCTATTTTAATGAATGAAATATGACTACATCACGCAGTCATTAAAGCCTCATATTATCAACCGTGTCGATTGATCTAACTCACACTCAAGTGTGTTGTAAGTTGTAACTAATCATCACTTAAACCATCATTTCATTCTTATGTTTCCGTCGTCTTTTAATTATGCTAAACCAAAATATTGTAATTAAATTAAAAGATTAAACAGAAAATAAAAGAGTTGTAAAATTCAGAAGGATTACACTAGGCCTAGGAAAATTCTCAGGAAATCATGGAAAAATCAGATCAATTAATTAAACAAGCAGGATTCAACAATTAAGTATCGTTCTTGAACTCTAAACACAATTGTAAAATAAATCAGTTCTCACTGCAAATATTATCTAAGTTTGAAAACCCGAAAATCCAAATCTCTTTGCAAAATTCAAGTTAAAAACCAGCAATAAAATCAAGTTTAGATAAGTTCACAAAATCACTAATTCAAATCTCTTTGCAAAAAGTAATTTTGCTCACCAAAGGTTTTTGTCAGGAAAATCAATTATATTCTCATATCAATCAATAATCCTAAGATCTAAATCCAGATAACTAATCAAAGCTCTAGCATTAAGAGCAACCTATGATGAAGAACAAGAAAGAGAATGAATCCAAACAATTAATCAATCTAATAATCCATGAAATCCCTAATGAGAAACCCTAAACCTAACAAGCATATCTACTCAGACATAATTGTAAGAACACAAATCATGAATAAAATAGATAACATTAAGAGATTAAAGGAAGAAGAAAAGGAGTTCTGAATCTTCTCTGAAGGAGTCTTGATTCTCCTCTCCAAAAACTCTCTAAAAATCTCTCCGAGTTTTCTCTCAAAAGTTGCAGGGAAAAATAAAGCTTAGGTCTAAATTACAATGACCCAAAAATCCTATTTATATTCCTAAAACATGTCCATGAACTAATGATGCATATATAGAAAACTTTGGGGCAGCTTTGTAAATCTTCAAAAATTGTGGGAAAACTTCCAATTTGTCTTGTGGACTCAGCATCGATCGACACCATCATTTGCATTGGTCAATGCATCCTTCTGAATACGTCTCCCAACTTCACAGCTTAGCCTCAATGCTTGATTATGCTCCAAATCTTTCTATTTAGCTTCATTATGCTCCCATCCATGTTAAATATTATAAAGACTCAAAAGACTCTAAAAATACCAAAAAGACTCTATAAATAAGACTTATATCATGGCTAAAAACACTTAAAAACCATGATATATCAGTTAGAACAAGAATAACAAATGCTTTGTTTCTCTTATTAACATGAAACTCTTTGATCTTATGTTTGTTGTAGTGTATATATACAAGAGAGAACTATGCAAATTTATAGAAAGAACACAAAGCTATGGTAACTCATATGAATTTAGACACTTAAAAGTTTATTTGTAACAAAACAAAACAAAACAATAATGTATACTATGTACCAAGCCTAAGATTAAGTCGCCTTAACCAGATAGAGTGAAGCATCATATGCATCACATCGTAGGGTTTAGCTGGACGATTCAGCACGAAATGCTTCTTCACTTCTAACACTCTCTTATACATCTTCAAGTATCTTACGAGTGAGACACTCTGTAGAATGGTTTTGATCTCTGGTATCCTGGAAACAGGGATTTGTATTGAGAAGGAATCCCAATTAAGCACATCACTAAATGGTAATGAATAATTATCCGATATGATCACCGGTACACAACCAGCATATATCGCCTCAACCTCTCTAGGGCTAGCGACCTCCCAACCACTCGGACACAGACAAAACTTGCTCATTCCCATTAATTTTGTATAGTCTTTTCCCGGGGGAAGATGGTCATAGACTTGGACTTCATTGTCCACTTCTTTCCAATGTTTAAATAAGATTTTTCGGATATCACCGTGACTTCTTCCAGCAAAAAATGCGAGTATAGATCGAATTCTCGGCGATATACCGAGAAAAGATGGACCCAATTTACCTTTAGGAAGGTAGATTTCTGGAATGGATACGTCCACATTAGGCCGGAATCCTTCCGAGGTGTTAGCATTGCAAAGTCCCCTTATAAATTTTTCAAATAACTTTGGATTCCCGTCGATCACGTCTGGTGCCTATATATATATATACACAAAAAAAAAAGTAATCATATTTCTATGCAAAAGTATAAGATAGATAATAGATTCTTGATTACATATTAATCAAATTACAATATTCAAGCAATTACGTGAAAACCAAAAACAATACATGATATCAGAGTTGGAGAGTTTCAGGCCAACTTCAATACGTAAATTGTTTCTCTAATTCGTTTCTTGTTTTGTTATGTATCTAACAAGATCATCGGGTATATAGTATTTTTTTTGTATTATACGGCTTATATTTTAGCCAAATTGGTTTTACTAATTACAAAAACTATCTAAGATATTAATTTAAGATGTCTGATATATTACTATGATACTATCAAGTCTCAACGGTGAAAAAGAAAATCGAGAGTATAAAATATACGTACCCAGTCATGGCATGATACCATGAAATGATCGCCTCCCTGGCTTCTGTTCCAATAGGGATGCTTAGTAGCAACTACGTCAACGTAATCCTCTATAAGACGGTGTAGGCGCGTCCGCGAAAATCCTTCAACAGAGCGGATCGGCTTGTAGACGTAGTGGATAACCTTGGCGACACTAAACGGTACGAAGAAAACGTGAGCATTCTCAGGGCGATCTGCCCTAAAAGGGCTTCTACTCTTGGGGCCGTCCACGCACATTTCGTCCATGAATTGACCTTCTATGCCGTAAATGTCATTCACAGGGCCGTCATGGAACAGTGGGACCTCTCCCTCTGTGTATGTCCACACCTTAAACCGATTCATCATTTCCGTGTGACTCCTGAATTTTGTGCATACAAAAGTGTGACATCAATGTTTATTTTATACAAAGTATTACAAATGTAATTTAAAAAAGCATCAAGAAAGATCACTGAGGTGAACTATGTACGCCACGTTGTTAGTCACTAAATATCTCATATTCTGTATCCTACTTGTTTATAAAGAATCGCAGTCTTTTATCGAATGAACCAACATCTCTATATTTCAATTTTATATTAAAATCTTAATTTAATACGAAATTTGTTTTAAAGAAGACAAAAAAAAAAGTCTAAATGGTTTTGTTTTTAATTAGTTTTTTAATAACACATACTTAATGATTAAAACCTTTTCACGGAAGCTTTTTAACTAAAAAGTTTATATATATGTTAAAAAAGGTCATTTGAATCATTTTCGTGTGACAGTGACAAAAAAGAAAAAAAAAAAAATCATTTTCGTATATTGAATATAATAAAAACTTCTTTTTAGTTTTGTAAAAACCTTAATCTCAAAATTCAATTGCATTAAAACTCTAGGAACTGAAAAAAAAAATAATAGTAAGAATGGAAGTCTTTTGCTTAAATTGAGGCATCTCACCGGAGCCGTTATATAACACGAGTACGTTGCGTAATTGTGTTCTTTTGTCTTTATTGCAACTTTTATTAAATGCTGAGTTCTTTGATGAAATCGATGCTTAAATAGTTGGAATCCATGTGAAAATTCATAATTGTCAGCGGTATATCACCTTTGACTAATAAATCTAAGTACTTTCAAATACTGTACTTATATAAATTACTAAATGGAGAAATTTATTTATATGGAGTATTTTCTTTTATAACTTTTGGTTAAAAATAGAAGAGAAGAATAGTGAAACTCAACTGATGAAAGGCGGCTGGATTTTTGTAGAGGGAGCTAACATAATTTTGTGTTGAAGCTGCTTTCTTAATCGCTGCTCTTGCTTTTGCTAAATCTGATTCTATTTTATCCAACTCACTTCTCTTCTGATCGTACCAAACAGAAACAGATTTTAAATATTATTAGAAAAAGAAGTTTTGATAGAAAAGTTTGTGAGAGTTGAAAATAAAAACTAAAAGAATAATTACATACCCTGATAATAACATTTTTACTTGTAGGACTTGCAGACTTATTTTGGCTTTGTTGATCATCGTATAAAGAAGAAGGGGGGACTGAAGAAAGAGTAGTGTTTGTTGTGTTGCTCTCTCTAAGAAGAGGCAGTAGTAGTGGAGAAGGAGAAGAGACTGGAGCAAAACTAGTGTTTGTTGTGTTGTCCTGTCCAAGAGGAGACAGAGAAGGAGGAAAAGAGACAGAGACAACAGAGAATTGGTTTCTGTAATCGATCAAGGGCTTATTATTAGTTGGCTTTGTGAAGACAAATAGTGAAACTGAAATAAGAATAAGAGATATGGAGAAAAGGGTTAACAGAGAAAGAGAGCATCTTCTTGATGATCTTGGAGCAGCCATGGATATGTTTCTTTTTTTTCTTTTATTCTTTTACTCACAAGAGGAAGACATAAGAGAATTTTGGAAGTGATATGAGGAGAAAGGAAGAAAAGTCATGAAAGATTCTTTGTTATGTCTCTATCATATATCATTAGTGGGAGAAATGAGTTTTGCTTCACCAAGCAACTTGTTCTCTTTCTTTTTTCTTTTTCTTTGATATTTAAATTCAAATTGTTTTTTTTTTTTTTTTCTTTTTGTCACGTTTATTAAAAAAAGAAAATATATGTTTCTGTATTAAACAAGAAAAAAAACTGCTGTCGATAAAATAAATAAATAGATACTTTAATCTGCTAAATGGCAAAAATGACAATTTGAAATGTCTTTATCTGGAAATGAAACAGAATGATCAACATTATTTTTGTTTGACCAATGCTTATGCCATCTTATATTATTGAGTGGTTCTTAATAGATATATTTATTCTTAATATTTATATGGAGCTTATTCAATAATCAAACAACGCATTATTTTGTTGAATCAAAAATATTTTTGGTCATTTGTTTAGTAGTATACAAATTACAGGTAATGCGTTTAAGTTGTTTAAAATAATACCAGTAAACTTGATTCAGTAATACTGTGGGAGTGGGACAGAGAAGTTAAAAAAAAAATTGTTTCTCTTTAACGTCAGTTAGACACAAAGATTTATAATGCTACAATCAATGCGTTTGTTGGATTGATAACTACTGTATATATTTTTAAACTATACTATACAATATAATACAGTAACAGTATGGAGTTAAGTCATAGTGTACGTATACTGCTAGTTTTTTTTTTTTCAATCATGGGGCCACAAGCCGGTTCATTAGCCAAATTCGTAAGAGTTAAGACTCGATCTCGGGTATGATGGTGTCTTCTACAAATAGACTTACCTCCTGCCATTGCACTAAGATCACTTCACACTCTAATCTTTATCATTGTAACATTGCTTACCAAAATAATTTCAAATCTTTTTCTGGTAGATAAAAACAATATAATAATAATATCTATTATCATTTTCTAAATCAGCCTATGTATTGACTTTACTAATTTAATATAATTATACTATGGCAAAAAGAGTAAAAATATAATGGAGAGTGAAAACAGGTAAAATATAAGGTTGTAAATAAGTAAAAGGCTCTTTCACGTTGATTTTTTTTTTTTTTGTCGTCAAATGAAATAACATGATATATTGTTCAAAATATTCGCTAAATCTATGTTTTTGTTGAATAAACTACTTTATTTATAACAAGCTATTTCCTTATCTATTTAGAAAAGTTTACATTATGTTGTGTTACCAATATGTCAAAGCTAATCACTATATACCAGATAAGGGCCTGTACGATGTGCAGGTTAAGAATTGTTGGAAAAAATAAATCCTAAACCTTAAACAATTTTTTGAAAATATATAAAGAAATTTTAATTCCTAAAATAAATATATAAATAATTTAAGTTAGACAATATTTGTATTTACCTTCAGACATTTATTTATATTTATATATTTTTAATATATTATAACAATTATAACAATAATCTAAAGCTAAATTATATCCCACTAAAACTTTGGTCAAATACTCATCATTACAAATGTTATTATTGTCAAATTTCAAAAATATTTCACAACTTGTTCATAACATATTTTACATGCAACAAATTCATCAAAGCAACATCTAATGAGTAACCACATCTAATTTTACTCTATGTTTTACCATTAAAAATATGTTTTACACCCAAAATTATTTTATTGTTAAAGTATGCTCTTTATCACCACATATAAATTGTCTTCTAAACAAATTAAACAAATTTTATGTTGCTTTACTTTCACTTTGGCATAATTATAGATCTTATAATTACTAAAATTGTGTTGTAACATAATTTCTTAAACTATAAAGTTTTTTTACTCCAAAGATATTTTGGATGAATAACTGGTGAAAATTATCTACTCGACTACAATGATTTTATGACTAATCCAATAAAGTTGAGAAATTGAAAGAAAGTTAATATAATATAATATAAAAATTTGAAAATTATAATCAGGATGGTATATATAAGTCTTAGATAATTCAGATATACAAAATAGAAACTTTATATACAATCCAAAACATGACATATCAACGACCTATTTACTCTTCAGAAGTATCCAATTGTACCAAAACAACTTAAAGCTATGACCTCGTCTCAAAGATTCTCAAATTATAAATTCTCAACTTATTTTTACCCAAATCGAAAGTTCTCATATATTTCTCCATATAACTGGTTTAAACGTTTTGCGAATCTAATCCGATAAAAACCACATAAATCCGGTTTGAAGCCAATTTTAAAATGATATACCATTCCAACTTTCCAAATTTGAAACCGCTTCTCAATTACTCGATCAAGCAACTATTGTTTCAGTACCAAAATCATCAACATTATTCAGAAAAGACAACTCTAAATGTTAATCAGAAACATCAACCCCCGACTTATCTTCCAAATTTATAATGCTACTAACTGTAGAATCTTGGAACCCCCATCAGTGTCTCCATCCTCGATTAAATTAGCGTGCATTATATACTTCGATTTTATTTTATTGCATCGGATAGCTTCCATTGAAAAATTCACACAAATCAAATACCCACGCAATAGATCGACAAAATTATATCAGAAAAAAATCAAAGATCAAAGCTTTCGATATAAACATGTAATGTTATGTAGATATAATGTTATTTTCTTAATTAGCTGTCCTATTATGTTTCAAAAAAAAAAAATTCTTTTGACATAACTTATGTTATTATTTTTAAATTTGTTATTTAATATTTATTTATTAATAATAATATACTGCTTAGTGAATTACTTTTTTGTTTATACATGTCAAAATCTCATTGAGAAAACACGTATAATATAAGTAACGTACAATGGAAAATATATTAGTTTTGTTAATTTTCCTTTTTGATTTAGTTCTTTTTAGATATAAATATGTAAATTTTATTTAGATTTAATGTTATTTTCTTAATTAGCTGTTTTTTTGAAAAATAAGAATTTTTTGTCACTTGTCAACATCTCATCAGTGTAATTGACAAGTGTCATGATTATGTTAATGGCTAATTTGAAAACCCAACTTTATATAATAAAATTTTTAATATAATAAAAATATTAGTTTAGACTTCAATTCAAGCTTTTTTCCTAAGACCGCTAATCGGTTCTTCATGATCTTTGTTTTTTTCGTATGTGCCTTCACAAATCTTGTTGCAGTACTCAGTGTCCGAAATTGGTTAACCATACACTACAAGAAAACAAGGCAACAGCCACTGTGGGAATAGTCGCTGAATAGTCGTTAAATGAACATATGCGACTATTTAGTGACTAATCACTGTTGTAGGTAAACTTTTGTCGCTAATACATATAGTCGTTAAATAGTCGTTATTTAGCGACTATTTAACAACGATATGCTGTTGTCGTTATATTGTCGTCGCATTGTCGTTACATTGTCGTCGCATTGTCGTTATTTAGTAACCAAATTTGGCGACAATTTGCCGACAATTTAACGATTATATTAGCAGTAATCGTGTAACAGTCGCTAAATTTAGCGACTAATTTGCGACAAAGTTACGACGGTTTTACATGAATAAAACTTGCAATACTTTAGTCTTAAATTAGTCATTTTATTCAGCGACTATTTACCGTCTACTTAATGACAATTTGCCGTCTAAATGACAACTATATAACAACTACTTTGTTTTGGAAATAATGAAATTAACTGTTTTTTATTATTTTGTAATCATGATTTTAATACTGATTTATGAAATGGAGAACAAACATAATTGTATTGAAACCAGAACATACACAAGTCCAATATAGAAATCAAACCAAAAGCAAAGAAAGAAAAAGTTTATAACACATACAAACTGAAGAAAAGAACTTAGTTCATGAGTTAAGAAAATATATGAACCATATTGGAGTTGATCATGGATTTGTTGATGGAAGATTGTCCTCCTCAGCTGATTGAGAGGCTATAAACTCCAGGTAGGCTGGATTAGTGTTGCGCATAAACTTTGCCATCAACGACAACTCTTTGATCTCGTGCTTTTGCTCAGCCACAAGGAGAGCAGCCTCTTTCTCTCGAGCAGCAGCTTCAGCATTGAGAGTCGCCTGAACTTCAATTTGACGTTGGGCTTCCTTCAGTTGCTCTTGCAATGTAAGAAAGGCTTCGGTTTGTGATGGTTGCTCTCCCTTGCCAATGGTTGTTTTGAGGCTTCCAACACCATAAGGAGTTCCTCGTGAATCCTTCTCAGTGCACTGTTTTAAGAAAAAGAAAAACAGTAAGTAAAGAGCAAAACAAATGCATGATCGAGTAGAAATGCTACTTTACCTCAAGAAAGATGACAGTACATTCATCGTTGGTGAGCTCCCGACGGTGTGAAGTACCATCTGAAAGAGTTGAATCTGCCTCGAGCTCAGCCATCTTCTCTTGCAGCTTCTGCTGATAAGCTTGATGGATTTTCTCTGCCTTGGCATCAACATAAGAACCATCCGGCTTTGTATTTGTTTTGAAAAAAACTTCACCCATACTGACCTCTCTTCTTAACTCCTCTTCCTGCAATGTTAGAAATTAAAGAATGGTTATGAAAGTGTTTAAAGTTAGAAATGTTGATAAATGTAACTAACAAAATAGAAATGACTTAGTACCAGATCATCGTGGATTTCTCTATATGACTTAGGGCCTGATAAGTGGATGTGAGGACCGACACCATTACGGTCAGACATACGACAATTGGAATAGGTGGTACTCCTTTGCTGTTGCTCTTCAGTATCCCAATTATCAACCATCTCTTGCCAGAGAGTACCTTCAATCCATGTAGGTTTAGTTCGAGCCGTCCTTGCATTGCTAACCATGCCTTTCATCCGGCGTTTACAGATGGTGTTGAAATTTTCTTGAACGGTTCCTGTTATCAATGGATCCCAGGTGTGAGTTTTCTACATAACAAAGAGAGAAGGAATTATGTCAGTGAAAACAAGCAATAAACACAAGTAGAAAACATGTAACATTGTACTATTCTTACCACAAACTCCATGAAGTATCTCTCTTTTCTATCGGGAGGCACACAAGTCCAGGTATAATATGGACCATCGAATTTGTTTGTAAAAATCTTGCTAATCTTCCGAACAAGTTGGCATATTTTGTCCCGATCAAACCTCCACACACACATGTAAACAAAGTTTGAAAGCGACGAGATTGAAACTTGCCATACGAACAAACCAATAGCTTGCAACGAGAATCAAAGACACCCTAAGATAAATAAACTAAGTGCTTGCAACGAGATATTTTTGAACCAGAGACAAACATTACCAAGTTGTCTTCTCCTTAAGTGTGTCAAACTAATTGCTACAAACATTACAAACGAGAATTCAACACCCTAAGTATGACAAACCAATTGCTACAAACATTATCAATTGCTACAGACGAGAATTAAAACAAACCAAAGCCACAAACATTACCAAGTTGTCTTCAGCAACGGTATGGGAGAGAGAATAATCATAAACTTCTCACGGCCAGACATCGTAAGCAAATCAGTTAGAGATTGCATCGTGTCATCCTGGAGTTGAGGCGATGCATCGTAATTGTTACCTTGAGAAGATGGTTGTTGAGATTGACCATGGGAGTGCTGCGGTGGAGACAGCGGATAATCCTCCGGTTCATTCTCAGTATTGTTCTGAACCTCCGGTGTCAAAATAGGCGGATCAGGAACTCGATTGACGGAGTTCTGGAAAAGCGTCTATGGTGGTGGGAAGTTCCGGAAATTTTGGGGGATAACTCGTTGTTGCTCTTGGGGTGTGAACGGCGGAGAAATTCGAGCCGTCGACGTGAAATTGTACTGAGGTGGAAGATGGTTGGTTCTTCAAACGGCGGCTGCAGGTGGGTTAGAGGGTCCGAATCTCTGAGAAAGGTTGGGTGCAACCTTTCTCTTTTTGGTTTTCTTAATTGCAGGATTCGACGACATGAGAAAGAATCTTAATCGCAGAAGGAGAAGATGGATCAAAGAAGGTGGATCGAAGACGAAGAAAGAAAAGGATCGAATTGTTTAGGTATCTCGAAGAGAAGAAGGATATGGATCGAAGAGAAGAAGGAAGATGGATCGAAGAGAAGAAGATGGATCGAAGAAGGCGATGATGGAAGAAGGAGATGGAAACAAATGATTTATGTTTAGGTTTATCTCGGAGTATCAATGTTAGGTGATGGATCATAGAAAATGCGATGGATCGCATTTGGATCGAATTGTTTTTTAGGCCGAGTTGATTTTTGGCCCAAATTTCTTTTGGCCTAAATATAACAAATGTTTTACACATTATAAGCAAAACGTTTTTTTTATATTCACAAAAGAAAGATGGATTAGGTGGTTATGTATGGTGATTATACATCCAGTGACCTGGGTTCGAGTAACCCCAATGATAAATTTTTTTTTGTTTTTTTATCACACAAAATGTTATGATTCAATATGTATTACAAAGGAAATTAATTCAAATAACTAGAAATGCAATAAAAAAATATTAAAACAAAGGTAATCCAAATTTTTATTAAAAAGTAAAAAAAAAACAAGTACGATTATTAAAGTACATAATTTATGTAACATATCATAAAACACCAATATAATCTTCAGAGTTCTTCGTCGTCTTCTTCTTCATCATCCAAAGACGATAATTAAACATAAATTCATCTTTAGGTTCCGCGTATGCAACATCGTAGTCAAGATTTATTGGGTCTCCCCTTTCCAAATTGTCTACTATGACATCTTCAATTGTAGTCATCAATACAGCATCATCATTTTCTATTTTCAGAAGAGTCGGTTCTCCAGAAATGTTTCCCCTCGGATTCACTTTTAGAACTTTAAGCCACAAATGCCTTGGTTTCTTTATGTATGAGTACGAAATATAACAAACCTGTGAGGCTTGAGATGCTGTTTTGCAATCAACGTGTAAAAGTTACACATATTGTATATAAATGTGATAATGACAATAAATAATTAATGTGGCATTTATATACATACCTGAATAAATGGTTCGTTTTTATTGTACTTTCTGGATGAAAGAACGTCTACAACGCCACCATTACTTCTTAGCGTGCCTCTACCAATTACAGGGTCATACCACTTGCACTTAAATAATGTGGTCTTCAACTCAAGCATCCCCTCATACTCAAGTTCTATGATATCAGTTAATGTCCCGTAGAAATCTGCAGCGTCAGATGCATCCGCATAATTTTCACCTTCAACAGAGATCCCATAGTTACATGTCTTTCGTCCAGCACTGTGATTCTCTGTATGAAACAAATAACCTCTTGTAAAATACATTGGCCATGTTTTAGCCTTGTTCAAAGGTCCATGCACACTTTAACCCAAGTAGGATTTGGATTTGAGGCGTTCCAATAATTAACCTGCATATATATAAGTCCCGTTATGTTAAATAATAACAACTAGGTACCAACCCGCACTATGTGCGAGATAAATCGATTTAAATAAAATATTATAAGCAAATTTATTATTTGTGATTTAAGATTTATTTTGTATAAAACAAAATATGTAAGTAAAATTTTTTTTTGTTTATTCAAATTTGTGTTTACTTTCGGTAAAATACGTTTTACCCGTGAAATATTTGAACTTGGAAAAGAATTATAAGGTGGTGTAGAAATTTTTGAATTGTTTTTGTGTTTCTAAAAATCAAATTCACATATTTTATATTTCACATTATCATCTACCTCCCTATACCATTAAATAGATAAAAAAAAACTTTTTAGACTAATCGATTTAATTTAAACTAATCATAAGTTTAAAAAATGCAATGAGAAAAATGTATAAAAGTGGTAAATAAATGAATAATTTTTATATTATTTGTGAAATGTAATTTATTTCTAATAATTAAATATGTTATTAAATTGATAATTAAATACATTTATGGATTTTAGTTGTTGATTAAATTTTTTATTTTAAAAAACTTATAGAAAAGAACATTGTCTTATATATGTCAATGATATACAGTAAAACCTCTATAAATTAATAAGGTCGGGACCATGAAATTTTATTAATTTATAGAGGTTTTAATTTATCGATAAATTATTAATTTATAGAGAGATTGTCCATATTTAGTAATTTAGAAAAAAAGTTTTAAAACTAAGATTTAATTCTTATAAATAATATTTTATATAGTTAATTACAAGGAAAATAACATTCCTCATGTTTTGAAGAGAAAACTAAAAATTTTTGATATAATAAAAATATGGCTTAAGAGAATAACTGTTAAACAAAAATATTAGACATGAGGTCTAACAAAAATTAATTTTCATATATCTACATATATTTTGATAATTTTATATAATTATTAATTTATACTATTGTTGGGACCATATATTTACAATCAAAAAATATATTATTTTATTATATTATCGAATTATGTCTAAAATTACACTGGTCCCAACTTGGGACTCGAGAAATTTATTAATTTTCAAAGAGTATTAATTTATCGAGTATTATTTTATAGAGGTTTGACTGTATATGTAAATAATAATGAGGTGAGAGGGTGAAGTGACCTTAGTGCAGTGACCAAAGGTAAGTCCTTAATGCACAAGGCACCATCACACCAGGGATCGAATCCCGCTCTCTACGAATGTAGGGATTAGGCTACTGGGCCGGCCTGTTGTGGCCCAATGGTTGACAAAAAAAAATGAGGTGAGAGGAGAGGATTATAGATTTGTTTTTTTTAATAAATACAATGGTAGGGAGCTGTAAATAAGTAGATATTTTGAGGGTTACTTTATAAAAAATGTCATGAGCTCTATAACGTTGACACATCAGCTTTTTTCTTAAGTGTGCTTCTCTATTAATATATAGGGGATAAGTACAATATGTATATCACAAAAAATGGTTTAACATACATATTATTTAACCCAATAATGATATTCGTCAGCTCTTTTCGCGGAGAGTTCGATCAACAGGTCAATTAATAACCTAATGTGTACTCCACCACGATCTAGTGGTATCGTTGTAACACTTCAGTATCGAATCCACAGAGACCAAACAATTACACTATGAAATTATGTAGATTAAATATAGCTAAGACAATGGAAATTTGTGTTTGAAAGTCACTAACAAAGCAGTAATGATCAAAAGGTCAATTAAACCCAATGTGTACTCCACCACGATTTAGTGGTATCGTTATTCGTTGTAACACTTCATGATCGAATCCACAGGGACCAAACAATGCACTATGAAATTGTATAGATCAAATATAGCTAAGGCAATGAGAAATATTGTGTTTTAAGTAACCGATTAAAAACAGGAATGTAAATAAGTTGCTTTAAATCAAAAAGGAAATATTGGGTGCAGAGAATCAGTTAGGGATTATGACCACGAAATTAGATGGTTAGATGGGATGCATTAGACACCGTTCTAGAACTCAAAACACGGTTGTAAAGCTAACCTACTTTCGCAGCATTAACTATCTATGCAATGAATTCACTAAACCCTAAACCGTCGTTTGGATCTAGCAAACCAAGCAAGCAATGACAAGTTCAAGTTTGATCTGTTCACAAGGTGCCTTAACTTCAACTTTCGTTGGCTAAGGATCACCTTGCTCACCTATGTTCTTTTCAAGCAACTCAACAACACTTTTGGTGCCCCGATGAATTAAACCTAAGATCTTAATCTAGGTGATCAATCTAGCTTAAGCATTAAGAACAACAATAGATGAAGAACAATAAGATCAATCCCTAATCTAACAAATCTAGCATCAATAAATCATGAAAACCCTTTCTGGAACCCTAAACCCAACAGTGAAACTACTCAGACATGGAGAAGCATAAACAACAAATCAAAGATGAAGAAAGCATAATTGAATTGCAAAAGAATAGAAAATAGGGTTTAGAAATCTTCTCCAAAGTGTCAAGAAGGATTAGAGATCTTCTCCCTTTGCTCTCAATACAAAATAGTCTCAGAAAAATAAAACTTATGTCTCTGGAGGCCGTGCCTCTAACTTAAATATAAAAATAAAACCCTAAAAGTCGGTTTAAAACAAATAAGGAAAAGTTGCGTCGGGGACGGGAATGGTCAATCTCGAAAGGATCAGTCGATCCGGAACGTTTTTCTGCTCTCACTCCATCTGCTGACTAGCTCGATCAGTCTTCAACCAATTTAGCTCCAGATGCATATTTTCACCCCCAAAACGCTCAGATTCCTTCCAAAGTCACCTAGAACCTGTAAAGACTCACAAAGAACTAAAAAGACTCTAAAAGCACACTTGGACCTAGTAAAAGACTCAAAACAAGTGTAAAAACTATTGTTAAAATCCTATAAAATGCAGACACATCAATTTCCCCGGACTTGAATCTTTGCTTGTCCTCAAGCAAGAACAGACAAAAACTCAGGAACAGAGAAAAGGTTGGAAAGTAGAAACTCACATATTCTTGGGAACTTCTTCTTTGCACTCTTCATCACATCAAATCGAGAACTACTTTATGTACTCTGCCCATGATTAGGATTAACACTCCCTACTCTGAACTCCACGGCCTTAGAGAACCTTCAGCATCCCCATTGTTGTCTCTCTAAATCAGATTAGTAAAAAGGTGCGGTCTTACCATGGGAGTATCGATCATTGAACTGTTGACTCCTTCAACCTCTTATCGCCCAAGACTTCCTTCATATGCTCCCTTTCCTCTCTCTTTTCTCACTTCCAAAGGATTGATTTCTACCTAATTTTGGGTATCATTTTTTTTTTTTTTTTTTTTATCAATCCTTTGCTCTTTTCTTGTGGACAGGTTTCCATGAGTTCCGAAGGATGCACGGGTTTACGCACAACCCTCGGTTCACTTCTTTCACTACCTATATCCTTTTCTTCTTTCTTTCTTTTTTTTTTTTTACTGAGTACTGAAGGGAAGAGAGAGGGGAAGAATACTTTGCGAGGAGATGCATGTCTTGTCAGGCTTGAAGGGAGGAGTCTTGTCCGGTGTATACCAAGCCCCAAGGTAAGAAATTAAATCCGGTTAAGTCTTGTCAAAGCTAGAGACAACCTCTAGTTCAACTTAGTGTTCTCCTTGGCGAGTGTCTTTTGGGGCGAGTTGAGCCTGCTCATGTTCATTCCAAGCTTCATTCCAAATCAGAAGTACAAAAGTAATCATAAGAGTGTTAGTTCAAAGCAAAAGATTCCTGGAAATGATCATAGTTTCCCAATTTTTGACTCAATAAAATGACTCAAAACCGAAAGAAAAACCACAAGAAACCAAAGAAAACATCATTAGTAACTTGGAGACATCCCTCCCCCGGACTTACTTCACACCGTCCTGGTGTGAAATTCAAAGCCAAGAAAAGAATGAATCCGACAAAGAAAATAAGAAAAATGAAAAAGAAAAAGAAAAGAAAAGAAACAAAACCGGTGATCTCGCATCTGGTGTTGGAGTGGTGTTGGCAAGGGTGGTGATGGAATCGACCAATCTCAGGGTGGGATCGACCGATCTGCAACATTATCGAACTTGGAGATACCCACAGCAAACCAACAGGATTGGTCGATCTTTAAGGAGGACCGATCGATCCGAAGCTCCTGGAACAAAAATTTTCGCATATTCTACGTTTGGAACTGTAACACCCGCAAACCAAATTTTGGTATTTTGGTAAGGGTGTCGATCGACACCTTCTAGGGAGGCATCGATCGACACCAATTGTGGCCGGTTTGGTCGGTTCAATTTTAATTGTCTGGTTTGCGTGGTTGGTTTAGTGAATCCCTAAATCGAGTTTTTAGGGTAGAAAACGACCCAGGGTCGTGTTATTTGGGAGTTAGTCGCCGTTTTTGAAAGAGAAACAAAGAGATAGTGTTCTTGAGCTTTTGGGGAGAGATTGAGAGATTTCTTGCTGTGGGATTGAAGATCCAAGGCTAGGAACGTGTTGGAAGGGTGCTAGGAGTGTTGGATTCGTTCTTGTTGGTCAGAATCTCCTTGAAAGAGGTGAGTGCTTGACCATGGTTGATCTAAGCTTGAGATCTCTTGTATTTGGGTGATTTGTGTGTTATTCTTGTTGTTTGTTTGCTTGGGTGTGTTGTTCTTGGGTTTCTTACAGGTTTGCGGATCATATGGGCGAGTTTGGGAATGATATTGGAGTTTTGGATTCGGATTTTTGGTGTTTCGCGTCGGCAGTTCGTGGTTGCAGAGGGAGCATCGATCGGCACCTTTTGGCATCGATCGGCACCTTCTTGTGAGGCATCGATCGGCACCATGGGGTGGCATCGATCGGCACCATATCAAGGAGCATCGATCGGCACCGTTGTAGCATCGGTCGATACCAGTTTGTATCCGTGACTTGTTTTTCCTGTTTGATGCATTGTTGTGTATTTGCTTGTTGCTTGAGTATGAGGGTCTCAATGGCTTGTGTGTATAACCCAGTAGATGGGAGGACGGCCTCACTAAGTATTTGTGATAATACTTACGCATCTCAATTTGTGTTTGTGGTGCAGGTAAAGGCAAAGTGTGATCGTGGAATCCAGGCAATGAAGAGGAGGATGTTCTAGGGACTCAATTGGATGTTGCCTGGCATTGCTAGGTTGCTAGAGTTGAGTCATTAGAAACGTTGCTAGGTTGCCGGTTTCATGTTTTCTTGTTGTTTGGTATTGCTATGCTATGATATTGGAATGTTATTGAGTATTATTGGATAATGATAATGGTATTGCTTTTTCCGCTGTTGATTGTGTTTGTGGTTAGGTGGCTAGTGGGTATGGGACCACTAGTTGTAGTTTATTTATTATAATTATATTTATTTAAAAAAAAAAAAAAGGTCGGTCGTTTCATTTTGGTATCAGAGCCCTTACGGTTCTAGGTTTGGGTTCACTAGGTTTCTGTTGTAGATGGTTGGGATTGCATGCTTTGATTGATTATGTGAGTTAGTCAATTGTGTGTGGCATGGAGTCCTAGAACATCCTCTTCGAGCCTATTGGTGATTCCACGGTGAGTTTCTATTTCGGTGTTAATTAGTAATTGTTTGCTTAGCCTTCTGTTCATGGTAGTGCAGATGGTTAGAGGTGGTGCTGTTGCTGGTCGAGGTCGTGGACGCGGTCGTGGTCGCGGTCGTGGTCGTGGTCGTGGTAGGGGAGAGCCCCAGTGGTTAGTGAGTCCGAGGACCAGAGTGTGACAGCTGAGGGTGTTGGCGAGTCGCAGGGTGTACCGGGGGATTCAGTGAGTGTGGCCGGAGGGGGCGGTGTAGATGCTCCAGTGGTCGGTGATGCTAGGGTCCCGGGTGTGGGAGCCCCAGCGGGTGGAGTCCCTGGTGTTGACATTGCGGCTTTGCTAGCACAGGTGTTGGAGCGGTTACCACCTGTGGTACCGGCTCAGGCTCGGGTAGCGCCACCAGTGGTGGCGGAGGAGCGGCAGCCAGTGGCTGCAGATGTGGGGATCATGCTCGTTATCTCAACATGTTGTCAGAGATGGGCAAGTTGCGTACTGAGCAGTTCTCAGGAGGTGTAGATCCTACTGCTGCGGATGCGTGGAGGACGAGAGTGGAACGTAACTTCCACACTCTGAGATGTCCTGAGGAGTTCTGGGTGGACATAGGGGTCTACTTTTTGAGTGGAGATGCTGAGTTGTGGTGGAGGTCTGTGGCTGCTAGGAGGGTGCAGCGGGATATGACTTGGGCTGACTTCGTTTTGGAGTTCAACCGCAAGTATTTTCCTAGAGAGGCATTGGATCGTTTGGAGGTGCAGTTCCTTCAGTTGTCTCAGGGGACACGGTCAGTGCGGGAGCTGGACTTGGAGTTCAGTCGACTTCTATGTTATGGGGGTCGGAGTATGGAGTCTGAGGAGGCTCAGATCAGGAGGTTTATGAGGGCTCTACGTGATGATTTGAGAGTCCATTGCAGAGGGCGGAGTTATGCTACGCGTGCTGAGCTGGTTGAGACAGCAGCAGAGATCGAGGAGGATATCCGGGCACAGTCAGTGTCGGTTACTCCAGCAGTTCAGCCTAGTAAGGCTCAGCAGCAGGGTGGTTCTAGCAGGGGCGGTAGGCATGCCCAGGGAACCAAGAGGAAGTGGGAGGCTACGCAGAAGCCGAGTGGTGCTGGTTGCTTCAGCTGTGGGAGCAGGGATCACAAGATTGCTACTTGTCCCAAGAAGAGTGTTCCGGCGGCAGGGCCTCGGGTTTGTTATCACTGCAGGGAGACAGGGCACATCAGGCCTTTTTGTCCCAAGTTGCAGCCGGCAGCAGTGGCAGCGTTGCAGCAGGTGCAGCCTGGAGGGCAGCAGGTGGCACGGATTGAGCAGGCGCCGCGGGTTTACACGACAGCAGAGACTGGTGGAACCAGTGCCGGGCGATCACAGGTATAATTTCTGATACTTTAACTTTGTGAATTTATAGTAGGTTCAGATTTTCTGTTTCCTGTGGAAAAGTGTTAGGTTCTCAACACATGAGGTTTGTGTAGGGACCTTGTTGGTGGGCGGGTTTAAGTCCCACGTTATGTTTGATTCTGGAGCTTCTCATAGCTTCATTACCCCGGAGTGTGCAGAGTGTGCGGGGATCAGAGGGGATTCCGGGGAACGTACAGGAGTTGTTAGAGTTGCTGGAGGCAAGTTCCTGAGAGTTATTGGACGAGCTAGAGGGGTTGATATTCGGATCGCAGGAGAGTCATGGCCAGCGGATTTGCTTATCAGTCCAGTGGAGTTGTATGATGTCATTCTCGGGATGGATTGGTTGCATCGGCATATGGTGCATTTGGATTGCCATAGGGGTAGAGTGGAGTTTGAGCGTCCAGGAGAGAAGTTGGTTTTTCAGGGAATTAGACCGACTTCGGGGAGTCTCGTGATCTCAGCTATTCAGGCTGGGAAGATGATCGAGAAGGGCCGTGAGGCTTATCTGGTTACTATATCTATGCCAGAGTCAGTGGGGAAATCTACGGTTAGCGGTATTCCAGTAGTAGAGGAGTTTGAGGATGTGTTCCAGTCATTGCAGGGATTACCACCACCTCGGTCGGATCCTTTCACCATTGAACTGGAACCGGGGACGACACCGTTATCCAAGGCTCCTTACAGAATGGCTCCAGCAGAGATGGCAGAGCTGAAGAAGCAGCTAGAAGATTTGTTGAGTAAGGGATTCATCCGTCCTAGTGTATCACCGTGGGGAGCGCCGGTGTTGTTTGTGAAGAAGAAGGATGGAAGTTTCAGATTATGCATTGATTATCGGGGTTTGAACCGGGTCACTGTGAAGAACAAGTATCCTCTTCCTAGGATCGATGAGTTGTTGGATCAGTTGAGGGAGCTACTTGGTTCTCTAAGGTGGATCTGGCGTCGGGTTATCATCAGATACCGATAGATGAGGCAGATGTGAGGAAGACTGCTTTCAGGACGAGGTATGGGCATTATGAGTTTGTGGTGATGCCTTTCGGGTTGACAAACGCACCAGCGGCGTTTATGAGATTGATGAACAGTGTGTTCCAGGAGTTTCTGGATGTATCTGTCATCATTTTCATCGACGATATCCTGGTCTATTCTAAGAGTCCTGAGGAGCATGCAGTGCATTTGAGGGCGGTTATGGAGAAGCTGCGGGAGCAGAAGTTGTTTGCTAAGTTGAGCAAGTGCAGTTTCTGGCAGCGTGAGATGGGCTTTCTGGGTCATATCGTTTCTGCAGAGGGGGTTTCTGTGGATCCAGAGAAGATTCAGGCTATCAGAGATTGGCCTAGACCGCAGAATGCTACAGAGATCAGAAGTTTTCTCGGATTGGCAGGATATTACAGGAGATTTGTGCAGGGGTTTGCAAGCAGAGCACGTCCTATGACTAAGTTGACAGGGAAGGATGTTCCTTTTGTCTGGTCAGAAGAGTGTGAGGAGGGCTTTGCAAGCCTGAAGGAGATGTTGACTACTGCGCCAGTATTGGCTTTGCCTGAGCAGGGAGAACCCTATGTGGTTTATACAGATGCATCCAGAGTTGGTTTGGGGTGTGTTCTGATGCAGCGTGGGAAGGTGATTGCCTATGCATCGCGGCAGTTGCGGGTGCATGAGAGCAACTATCCTACTCATGATTTGGAGATGGGTGCTGTAGTTTTTGCCCTGAAGATTTGGAGATCTTATCTTTATGGTGCAAAGGTACAGGTGTTTACAGATCATAAGAGTCTAAAGTATATATTCACTCAGCCTGAGTTGAATTTGAGGCAGAGGCGGTGGATGGAGCTTGTGGCAGATTATGATTTGGAGATAGCCTATCATCCTGGTAAGGCTAACACGGTTGCAGATGCTTTGAGTCGGAAGAGGGTAGCTTCGGCTCAGGAGCAGGAGATGGAGTCTCTGGTAGGAGAGATCAGTGCGTTGAGTTTGTGTGCTGTTTCACTGGAACCGTTGGGTTTGGAAGCAGTTGACCGAGCAGATCTTTTGAGTAGGGTGCGGTTGGCACAGGAGAAGGATTTGGGGCTGGTGAATGCCTCAAAGGATGTTGAGTCAGAGTATCAGGTCTCAGATAATGGTACTATCCTGGTGCATGGTCGGATTTGTGTGCCCAAGGATGAGGAGTTGAGGCAGGAGATACTGAGAGAGGCTCATTCGAGCAAGTTATCTATTCATCCAGGAGCGACTAAGATGTACCGTGATCTCAAGAGGTACTATCATTGGGTCGGGATGAAGAAGGATGTAGCGAGTTGGGTTTCGAGGTGTGATGTGTGTCAGCTAGTGAAGGCTGAGCATCAGGTTCCTGGCGGGTTACTGAAGAGCTTACCCATTCCTGAGTGGAAGTGGGATATGATTACCATGGATTTTGTGGTAGGATTGCCAGTGTCACGGACCTTTGATGCTATTTGGGTCATTGTGGACCGGTTGACTAAGTCAGCACATTTTCTGGCCATTAAGAAGACTGATGGAGCAGCGGTCTTGGCTAAGAAGTATGTGAGGGAGATAGTCAGATTGCATGGGGTGCCAGCGAGCATTGTGTCTGACAGAGATTCTAAGTTCACTTCGGTGTTCTGGCAGGCATTTCAGGCAGAGATGGGCACTAAGGTGCATATGAGTACAGCTTATCATCCCCAGACAGATGGACAGTCTGAGAGGACGATCCAGACGTTGGAGGATTTGCTGAGGATGTGTGTCTTGGATTGGGGTGGCCATTGGGCAGATCACCTGAACCTGGTAGAGTTTGCTTACAACAACAGCTATCAGGCGAGTATTGGTATGGCTCCTTATGAGGCTTTGTATGGGAGGCCGTGTCGTACACCGTTATGCTGGACTCAGGTGGGGAGAGGAGCATGTACGGGGCGGATTTTGTTCAGGAGACCTCAGAGAAGATTCGGGTTCTCAAGCTGAACATGAAGGAGGCTCAGGATAGGCAGAGGAGTTATGCTGATAAGAGGAGAAGAGACCTGGAGTTTCAGGTGGGAGACAGAGTGTACCTCAAGATGGCCATGTTGCGGGGTCCGAACAGGTCATTGACAGAGACTAAGTTGAGTCCGAGGTATATGGGTCCGTTCAGAGTGATTGAGCGAGTTGGACCAGTGGCATATAGACTGGAGTTACCTGAGGTTATGCGTGCTTTCCATAAGGTATTCCATGTGTCTATGTTGCGGAAGTGTCTCCGTGAGGATGATCAGTTGTTGGCTAAGATTCCAGAAGATCTTCAGCCTAACATGACTTTGGAGGCGAGACCAGTGAGGGTTCTCGAGAGGAGGATCAAGGAACTTCGGAAGAAGAAGGTTCCTTTGATGAGAGTCCTTTGGGACTGTGATGGTGTGGAGGAGCAGACTTGGGAACCTGAGGCAAGGATGAAGGCAAGGTTCAAGAAGTGGTATGAGAAGCAACCACGACCTGAGCTTGCCTAGTCTGGTTCCGTCTGTAATCCGTGGCTGGAGCGGGAATGGAGTATTCCAGCCCATCTCTCTTGTTACTCGGTCGCTTGGGGTGGTTGGTTGTGCGACTCAGTAACAAGATGAGGTGGTATTTGGGGTACAAAGTTTCCGTGAGGCAGGGTTTGGGGGAAAAAGTTTCCCGAAATAGAAGTTTCCTTAAGTGGAAAGTTTCCAGAAATGGAAAGTGCTAAATATGGAAAGTTTCTCGGGAGGGAGAAATTTGTCCGTTTGGCGTGGGAAGCCTTGGAGGGGCTGTGTAGCCGTTTTGTTTGGCCTTTGTGGCGGGGCTGTGTAGCCGTTTTGTTTGGCCTTTGTGGCGGGGCTGTTTAGCCAGAGTGTCTTTGTGACGGTCCTTCGGGACAGATGCCTTTGTGGCGGGGCTGTTTAGCCAGAGTGTCTTTGTGACGGTCCTTCGGGACAGATGCCTTTGTGGCGGGGCTGTTTAGCCAGAGTGTCTTTGTGACGGTCCTTCGGGACAGATGGCCTTTGTGGCGGGGCTGTTTAGCCAGAGTGTCTTTGTGACGGTCCTTCGGGACAGATGCCTTTGTGGCGGGGCTGTTTAGCCAGAATGCCTTGGTGGCGCGGTCCTCTTTAGGACATTTGTTTGGCCTTGGTGGCGGTCCTCTTTAGGACATTTTGTTTGGCCTTTGTGGCGGCCCTTGTGGCGTGTATATGATCCTTGTGTGGTCATATGGTATTCCAGTGAGGGAATATGTGGCTGGTAGAACATCGGGATGTTTTTACGCGAGTCACGGGAAGGAAACCTGGATAGGGATAGCACTCAGACGTGTTCAGAATCGTTTGCTCGCGACTCTTGGAGGACTTAGGTTCTCCTAGTACTGCCATATTCAGAGACTTTGTGGCTCGGGAGTATGGTTGGTATATCGACTTCGGATGACGATCCGGGGGCGCGCTGTAGGGTGGCAACCCGAGAGACGAGTTTGGACTTTTCCTTATATGTTATGGCATGCAGGCTTCGGCCTGATGAGGAGCCAACATTTGGCATGCAGACTTAGGTCTGATGAGGAGCCAATAAAAACTCAAGGTTTAGGCCTATGAGTAAAGGAAAGTCCAAAAAGTCAAGAGCAAATGACGCCTGGAGCGAGAGTCTATCGCCTAGAGGTGACCTTCTGTGGATCAGTCGGAGGAGTGCGGGCCGTGGAGACGGTTGCACGGGAGTCCTTGATTGATGGTTGTTGAGATTCGAGGACGAATCTAGTTTGGTGGGGGAGAATTGTAACACCCGCAAACCAAATTTTGGTATTTTGGTAAGGGTGTCGATCGACACCTTCTAGGGAGGCATCGATCGACACCAATTGTGGCCGGTTTGGTCGGTTCAATTTTAATTGTCCGGTTTGCGTGGTTGGTTTAGTGAATCCCTAAATCGAGTTTTTAGGGTAGAAAACGACCCAGGGTCGTGTTATTTGGGAGTTAGTCGCCGTTTTTGAAAGAGAAACAAAGAGATAGTGTTCTTGAGCTTTTGGGGAGAGATTGAGAGATTTCTTGCTGTGGGATTGAAGATCCAAGGCTAGGAACGTGTTGGAAGGGTGCTAGGAGTGTTGGATTCGTTCTTGTTGGTCAGAATCTCCTTGAAAGAGGTGAGTGCTTGACCATGGTTGATCTAAGCTTGAGATCTCTTGTATTTGGGTGATTTGTGTGTTATTCTTGTTGTTTGTTTGCTTGGGTGTGTTGTTCTTGGGTTTCTTACAGGTTTGCGGATCATATGGGCGAGTTTGGGAATGATATTGGAGTTTTGGATTCGGATTTTTGGTGTTTCGCGTCGGCAGTTCGTGGTTGCAGAGGGAGCATCGATCGGCACCTTTTGGCATCGATCGGCACCTTCTTGTGAGGCATCGATCGGCACCATGGGGTGGCATCGATCGGCACCATATCAAGGAGCATCGATCGGCACCGTTGTAGCATCGGTCGATACCAGTTTGTATCCGTGACTTGTTTTTCCTGTTTGATGCATTGTTGTGTATTTGCTTGTTGCTTGAGTATGAGGGTCTCAATGGCTTGTGTGTATAACCCAGTAGATGGGAGGACGGCCTCACTAAGTATTTGTGATAATACTTACGCATCTCAATTTGTGTTTGTGGTGCAGGTAAAGGCAAAGTGTGATCGTGGAATCCAGGCAATGAAGAGGAGGATGTTCTAGGGACTCAATTGGATGTTGCCTGGCATTGCTAGGTTGCTAGAGTTGAGTCATTAGAAACGTTGCTAGGTTGCCGGTTTCATGTTTTCTTGTTGTTTGGTATTGCTATGCTATGATATTGGAATGTTATTGAGTATTATTGGATAATGATAATGGTATTGCTTTTTCCGCTGTTGATTGTGTTTGTGGTTAGGTGGCTAGTGGGTATGGGACCACTAGTTGTAGTTTATTTATTATAATTATATTTATTTAAAAAAAAAAAAAAGGTCGGTCGTTTCAGGAACCTTTTCCTGAAAACACTTAACACCGGACGTGATTTCACCGTAATAAATCCTAATAACAAAACCAAAATCCTAAGACAAATAAAAAGAAAAGGGTAAGCCAGCACAAACCCTATGGGTTGCCTCCCATAAGCGCTTGTTTAAGGTCTATAGCTTGACCGTTGTTTCAGGTGTCAAGTGATGGGAGGATGAGAACTCATATCAGAACAAGCTCTCCAATTCGTCAGCTTAAGCTCCAGAACCTTTTTCAACATACCATCCACTGCTTCTTGGCCTTTTTCTTTAAACTCCGGAGTGAGGATGGCTTTAACTTTAGAGAAAGGCCGAGATATTCCTTTACACTTCACCTTGTACTAAATGGTGTCTCTAACATATCTCTGGGGTACCAAGGTGATGTGAAGATCTGGTATTACTCTCTCTATCTTCGGCTTGTCTCTCTTCTTAACCTTCTTAGACCTCTTCTAAGAAGAATGAGTGTCTCCATCCAGGACTTCGTTGACCTCATTCTTATCATCATTCTCTCCCAATATCACGACATCCACCTCCTTCTCATGTTCTACAACTAGACAAGAGCCATGTTGTATAGCTTTATTTGCAGTGATTGCTTTGTAGAAGACTTTATCATCAATGTTAGAGAAAGTGATCCTCTTATTAGGCAAGTCAACAAATGCTCCCACTGTTGCTAGGAAAGATCTCCCAAGAATCAAAGGCATAACAGAACCCTCGCTCATTTCCACAACATGAAAATCTGTAGAAACCAAGCAATTCCCAACTAGAACATTTAAATTGTTAATGAAGCCTTGTGGAGTTGCGGTGACAGCATTTGCAAACGTGAGAGAGACCTTAGAAGCCTTCATATCATCAATCCCCAATCTCTCTGCTATAGCCTTAGACATTACGTTCACACTGGATCCATTGTCACAAAGGGAATCCTCAAAGTTCACTCCTAAGATGGAGCATGGAACAACAAATTTTCCTGGATCTTCTAACTTGGGTAGTCTTTTCAAAGATGGAGCATGAATGTTCTTCTCTCTAGCCAAAAACGCCTTAACCTCCACCAAATCCTTTTCTTCAACCACAACATCATTGTAAACCTTCTTAAACAAAGATATATGCTTTACTGCCTCTGTAAAGGGAATGTCAGTGATGAACTCACTTATAGCTTCTTTGTACCGACCATACTTCTTTTCATCCAGAGGTTTCTTCACATGTCTTCTTGGAAATGGAATTTGTGGCCTATAGGGCTTTGGTACCACAAGAAGTGATTCCTTGGTATTCATATCAGGAGCAGATGAGTCGTAAATCCCCATTCTTGCAGCTTGGAGCGGTCGTTCAACAGAAGGAGCAGCCAGTATGAAATTTTCTGAGACAGACTCTGCAACAGCGATGGGATCGATCAATCTGTATGGAGGATCGGTCGATCCAAGTTCTCTGAGGATCAAACTCGAATTATCAGAATGGATGGGAACGGCTGGTCTAGTCTCAGGATTGACCGATCCCGTCTCTGCCGAAGCCAAGCATGAGTTGATCACAGCACAACTCAGCCCATCTTCGATCCCACCATGGAGTGTTATAGCATTGCATGACTCTTTGTTCTTAGAGCTAGAAGAAATAGCAGAGACCCTCTTATCAATGGAATCAACACGTGAACTCAACCTCTCAAATTTCCCATTCAAATCATTGTACATGCTATCAATCTTGACATTAATCTCAACAGAACTTCTCTTATGACCATCCAACAATGCTTGTATCATCAATTCGAGTTTGTTATCTTGTGGAGCTGCAGATGGAGCGTGGTATCCTTGGACATTTGAGCTACTAAATCCAGCACCTTTGTTCTGAAATCCTTGCGAGAAGTTACCTTGTTGATTATGTGGAGGATACACTTGATCTTGAGGATTCTCGACGTTGGTGCTTCTGTAGGAGAGATGAGGATGATTTCTGTAATTCTGATTAAGCCCATGATTCTGATAGTTCCCTTGTCCTCCTACATAGTTCAGCTCCTCTATTCCTTCAAAACCTAAATTTACTGCAACCTGTTGATACGCCCCCGTCTGCTCGTCGCACATGTTGACAGCTTGCTGATCTCTCTTCAGAAGAAGGTCTACCTTGGCAGTGAGACTCTTAATAACATCTGTATTCACGGAGCTAACAACAAGCACAGAACGATCATACTCATGGCTATGATTGCTGTTACTCGCTGCAAGATTTTCGATCAAGAGGTTTGCTTCAGCGGCAGTGTTAGTAGAAAAATCTCCTCTACTGGCAGTATCGAGTGCCATCTGGTACTTCTGGTCAATTCCTCCATAGAAGATGTTCATAAGACTCTCTTGTGAAAAGCCATGATGAGGACAGTCCCTCATATACTCCTTGAATCTCTCCCACGCTTCACTATAAGACTCTGTACCACCTTGTGAGAAGGTAGTGATCTTGCTCCTTAACATAGCTGATCGTGACTTAGTGTAGAAGTGGTTTAAAAACGCTGCTCTACACTGCTCCCAAGTGGTAAGTGATCCTTGGTCCAAGAGATTTATCCATCTCAAAGCCTTATCTTCTAAAGAGAATTGGAACAAAGTCAACATGAGATAATCATATGGAACTCCATTAGACCTTGTTGTAGTAGCCAATCTCTCAAAAGCTTCAATATGGTCTAGAGGGCTCTCTGATGCTAATCCATTAAACACACGGTTCTGGACCAAATTGATCAGGCTATGCTTGATCTCATAATCTTGTCTCGCAGGAGCAGGAGGTTGAATCGCAGATCGATTCACAAATAGCCTGTTGTGAGCATCTTCATCCCTCAAAGTAGTTTGTCTTGCTGGTGGGTTCAGCTCAGCTGCATTATGCTCTTGTGGTGCAGGAGGAGGAGGCGGAATAACGACCTCTTGAGGGTTAGGCTGATGACCATCTGGATTATGTCCATCCTCCATCTTGTCAGCTTTAGCTTTCGCTTTCTTGTTTTCTCGTTCAAGTAGGGCTAACTCTTCGTTTCGCAGATTACGCAAATCAGTAGGCTTGTGGCTTCTTGTTTGCATAAACCTGAAACACAAGAGAAAGAACACAAGAACTAATTAGTAAATAAAAATAAAATAAATCTTAGACTAAATTTAAATCTAGAATCTCAAAGGCAATCGTTTTGGTCCGCGACAACGGCGCCAAATTGATCAACAGGTCAATTAAACCCAATGTGTACTCCACCACGATCTAGTGGTATCGTTGTAACACTTCAGGATCGAATCCACAGAGACCAAACAATGCACTATGAAATTGTATAGATCAAATATAGCTAAGGCAATGAGAAATATTGTGTTTTAAGTAACCGATTAAAAACAGGAAAGTAAATAAGTTGCTTTAAATCAAAAAGGAAATATTGGGTGCAGGGAATCAGTTAGGGATTATGACCACAAAATTAGATGGTTAGATGGGATGCATTAGACACCATTCTAGAACTAAATCACGGTTGTAAAGCTAACCTACTTTCGCAGCATTAACTATCTATGCAATGAATTCACTAAACCCTAAACCGTCGTTTGGATCTAGCAAACCAAGGAAGCAATAACAAGTTCAAGTTTGATCTGTTCACAAGGTGCCTTAACTTCAACTTTCGTTGGCTAAGGATCACCTTGCTCACCTATGTTCTTTTCAAGCAACTCAACAACACTTTTGGTGCCCCGATGAATTAAACCTAAGATCTTAATCTAGGTGATCAATCTAGCTTAAGCATTAAGAACAACAATAGATGAAAAAAAATAAGATCAATCCCTAATCTAACAAATCTAGCATCAATAAATCATAAAAACCCTTTTTGGAACCCTAAACCCAACAGTGAAACTACCTCAGACATGGAGAAGCATAAACAACAAATCAAAGATGAAGAAAGCATAATTGAATTGCAAAAGAATAGAAAATAGGGTTTAGAAATCTTCTCCAAAGTGTCAAGAAGGATTAGAGATCTTCTCCCTTTGCTCTCAATACAAAATAGTCTCAGAAAAATAAAACTTATGTCTCTGGAGGCTGCGCCTCTAACTTAAATATAAAAATAAAACCCTAAAAGTCGTTTTAAAACAAATAAGGAAAAGTTGCATCGGGGACGGGAATGGTCAATCTCGAAAGGATCAGTCGATCCGGAACGTTTTTCTGCTCTCACTCCATCTGCTGACTAGCTCGATCAGTCTTCAACCAATTTAGCTCCAGATGCATATATTCACCCCTAAAACGCTCATATTCCTTCCAATGTCACCTAGAACCTGTAAAGACTCACAAAGGACTAAAAAAGACTCTAAAAGCACACTTGGACATAGTAAAAGACTCATAACAAGTGTAAAAACTATTGTTAAAATCCTATAAAATGCAGACACATCAAGTAAATTAAAGAGTGCTTTAAATCAAAAGAGAAACATTGGGTGCAGGGAATCATTAGGGACTATGATCACGAATTTAGATGATTAGATAGGGATGCATTAAACACAATTCTGGAACTCAAATCTTGAATGTAAAACTAATCTACTGTCGCAACATTAGTTATCTATGCAAGGAATTGATTAAACTCTAAACCGTCGTTTGAATCTAGCAATCCTAGCAAGCAATAAGTTCAAGTTTGATAAGTTCAAAAGGTACCTCAACTTCAACTTTCGTTGGCTAAGGTTCACCTTGCTCACCTATGTTCTTTTCAAGCAATTCAACAACACTTTTGGTGCCCCGATGAATTAAACCTAAGATCTTAATCTAGGTGATCAATCTAGCTTAAGAATTAAGAACAACAATAGATGAAGAACAATAAGATCAATCCCTAATCTAACAAATCTAGCATTAATAAATCATAAAAACCCTTTCTGAAACCCTAAACCCAACAGTGAAACTACTCAGCCATAGAGAAACAAAAATAGCAAATCAATGATGAAGAAAACATAATTGAATTGCAAAAGAATAGGAAATAGGGTTCAGAAATCTTCTCCAAAAAGTCAAGAAGGATTAGAGATCTTCTCCCTTCAGCTCTTAATACAAAATAGTTTCAGAAAATAAAGCTTATGTCTCTAGAGGCCGAGCCTCTAACTTAAATATCGAAATAAAACCCTAAAAGTCGGTTTAAAACGAAAAAAGAAAACTTGAGTCGGGTACGGGGACTGGTCGATCCAGAATGCGGATCAGCCGATCTTGGATGCTTCTCTCTGTTTGCTCCATCTGCTTGCTATTTCGATCAGTCTTCACCAAATTGGCTTCAGATGCTTGTTTTCATCCCCAAAACACTCAGTTTGTTTCCAAAGTAGCCTAGAACCTGTACAGACTCACAAAAGACTAAAAAGACTCTGAAAGCACACTTGGACCTAACAAATGACTCAAAAAAGTGTAAAAACTATAGTTAAAACCCTATAAAATGCAGACACATCATTTCTCGGTAAGTCCTGGATATTTTGCCGAAATATAATCCTCGCACATACTATATAGAAAGATAAGATCACCACAAATGTATATGAGAAAATATAGTGGAATTAGATATCTTAAAATGTAACTAATTTGTGACGTGTAACTAATTATATACCTCTCAATTGGCTGAAAATAGTCACAATTCTGCAAAACATATGCGTGTGCGCAACGATAATCATCACCTGAAAGCCATATTTCATTCATTTCTCCACTGGGACGGCCAACTTGAGTAAATATAGAGGGTACTCTAGGGACATGATATTCAAACGCTTCACCTTCATCAAATCTTGTTAATCTGACCAAATAATTAAAAAGTAACTATTATGACTCCTAAATTAAATATCACTTTAAAAATATTTACTCTTAATTGCTCACCTTGATTTTGTTTGTATGTTCGCAGCAAAGTAGTGCTCAGAGAAATAAACAATCTCGTCATTGATATATGATTCAACAATTGATCCTGCCGCATATATTTTGTTCTTTGCTTTTCTTTTCAATTTTTTGAAAAACCTTTCAAAAGGATACATCCGCCTATATTGGACAGGGCCTCCTAATTCAGCTTTGTAGGGAAGATGTATAGGCAGGTGCTCCATCACATATAAAAAAGATGGTGAAATATTTTTTCCAAATTGCAAAGGATTAAAACAATGTTTTGTTTTAGAATTTGAAGTCGACTTGTTTGCAAAGTTCTCGAGCATAAGTCCCGGAAAAATGCTCCAACCCCTACAATATTATATTTATTCAAACTTCATCACATTAATTACGGAAAAACCTTTACTCACTTCATATATATATAAAACTTTAAATAATTAATTAATATACCTGATAACACAAGGTGGACATTCCGGTCAAGGGGTTCTGCAAAGATAAATGGAAGTAACCGCTTCATGTAAACATGGCAGCCGTGGCTCTTCATGCCTAAAAACTTTCCATTTTCAATATCAACACAACTAGCTAAGTCTGCCGAATAGCCATCTGGGAATTTAACCAAGTATTTCACACATTCCAATAAGCTTGTTTTGGCTTCATCTATCAATGTATAGGGCGGGAAATGTTCTTTACCCCTACTATCAAGATGTAAGTGTGGCCGAGAACAGAACTTTGCTATATCCAACCTTGACATGACAGAATCTTTTGATTTACCTTTCACACGCATAAGAGTGTACATGATGTTGTCCAAAAAATTCTTCTCTGTATGCATCACATCAATATTATGTCAAAGATTAAGGTCCTTCCAGTACGGTAGCGACCATAAAATGGTTTCCTTGTCAGTTATGGTGCTTTCCATATCCATGCATCTTCCTTTCATGACCATTTCCACCGACTTCCTTGGTTCTTGGTGGATTTACAGAATTCAACCGCTCAGAATAAACTTGCTCACCGGTCAAAAACTCTGGTGGATACTCTCTTGTAGCATATTTTCCCTTCAGGAAGTCTTTTTTATTCATCCTCAGAGAATGATCATGAGGAAGATATCTCCGATGACAATCAAACAAACATGTCTTCCTTCCATTAGGTATATAAAAAGACTTTATATCGTCCAAGCAAACTGGACAAGACAATTTACCATGTGTTGTCCATCCAGATAACATGCCATACGCAGGAAATTCGCTTATCGTCCACATCAGCACTGCTTTTAGGTTGAAATTTTGGCCCAATGACACATCGTATGCATCGACTCCAGTAGACCACAACTCTTTTAACTCATCAATAAGAGGTTGGAGAAAGACATCAAGACTAGCTCGCGGATGGTTTGGACAAGAATTCAAAATTGTAAGAAACAAGTACTCATTATCCATGCACATACCAGGGGGTAGATTATATGGCGTCAATATCACTGGCCATAATGAATGGTGATGAGGAATCCCAAATGGATTGAACCCATCAGTACACAATCCCAGATACACGTTACAGGGTTCTTCAGCAAATTGAGGATTTTTCTCTTGAAAATACTTCCACTCCGCTGCATCAGACGGATGACTCATTTCCCCCACCTTTGCTTGGTGCTCGGCATGCCATCGCATTGCTGCTGCAGTCTTGTGACTCTGATACATTCTCTTCAGTTTATCACCAATAGGTAAGTACCACATACGACTATATGGTACTTTGGTTCTACGTCGGTCATTCTTAGGCTTCCATCTTGGTGCATCACAAAACAAACATTTTTCTTCCTTTTTGTCATCTTTCCAGAATAACTTACAATTGTTTATACAAACATCAATTTCTCTGTCTCGTAATGAGAACCTGTAGCGTGTTTCCTTCTAGTAAATAATCACTCAACATTTCACATACTGAATCCACTAACTTTTTACTCATATTATAATCTGCCTTATTTTGCATGACTCTAGCAGCTAAAGATAATTTTTAGTGACCTTCACGACAACCATCATATATTGGATTTTTTGCACCTTCTAACACGTCAAAGAATTTTTTTGAATGGTTAAGTGCTGGTTCTTCTACACTCTGATAACCCCCCATCCCATTGATAGTTATCATCAAAACCCACATTAGAAGGAAATGCATCATTTACCATATCTACATATCTATCTTCTACTACATTACCCACTTCCTCACTCCCATTAATAAATTTCGGATCAACAGTACTCGTTCCTATATCCATATTAATTTCTTCCCCATGCTTATACCAAACATAATAATCTGGCATAAACCCATAACTAAAAAGATGATTCCAAATTCTAGTCTCTAGAAAACGCTTCCCGTTTTTGCACCTACTACAAGGGCAAAAAACTTACCCACGTTTTCTTGTGCAAAAGGCTGGCTATTTGCAAGTTGCATGAACTGCTTCATCCCGGCTCTGAACTCTTCTGTAAAATTTCCCGTCACCTAATCGATCCTCTTGTACATCCACTCCCGGAAATTACTATAATTGTAATTTCCTAACATTATTATAAATCTCTATGACCACATTTTTTTTGTGTTGCTTTGTGTTTCTGCGAGTGAGAAAAACGATTGGTGAGCTTAGTTTATATAGGCATATATAGCGACTAAAAAGTGACTATATCACTTAGTCACCAAATACAAGTACACCTACTCCGGAATGCTAACACGTGTCACGATCTGGTGAGTTACTAACTTTGAAAACCAAGATTTATATAATAAGATTTGTATGAACGCTTAAGCAAAAAAAACAATATATTGAAGAAAAAAAAAGTTAACGAAGAATGGTACTACCTTCACTATTATGATTCACACTAACAAAGTTAATTTAACATTACACATTTTAGGTTATATACACAAGCATAGATGCAAGCATGCATTAATTAAACATTAGAGATTAAACACACTAAATTTAGTGACTTAAAAGTATTTGTATGTTAAAGACTTAAAAGTATTTGTATTGACGACATTTTAAAATAAAGAATGTGCGTGAAGTATTCTGAAGCAATATGAGAACGTGGAAAAAGGAAACATGTTTAAGATCTCCGTACAATAAAAGTTTCTGGATCTTTTTACCCGATGCACCTCCTCTCCTCTTTTAAGATCCGATGTGAGTTGTGTACATGTGTGCGTCAAAACGATAGCATTACTCTTTAAGCTCAATCTCGGTCAATTTAACCTCACATTAAATGCCTATATACATACCACTGTTTCATACTAAACATTTGAATAAAGTGGCGGATCTAGGATAATATATTGTCTGGGACAAAAATGTTACTATATAATAAACATATTAATTAAATAATAATCATATTAAATAAATATATCTTTTGATAATTTGAAAGTATATTTTGCATCATCTTCAGTGAGCCAAAATTTTATAAGCATTTTTTATTGGTAAAGAAAGATATTAAAAAAAAATAAGTAGACAAATGCACAATTACAAACTTAAAATTCACTATAAAATAGATAATTAAAATTACTTATCTATCCATATCACACAAACTTAAATCCTAAAATAAAAAATGATAACAGTTTTTAATGTTACTAATTAGCTAGCTTTACCATCAAATTTTCTGTTAAGATATATGTATACTATACAAAAAAAATATGAAATAACTTTTTAAAAATTAAACTGGAAATAGAAACATTAAATATAACTAAAAACATGTAATTTTGGTAAAGAAAATACAATTAAATAGAGTAAAAAAATACAAAATGCAACCGATAGCATGGAAAGAATAAAAAGGAAATGGCTAAACAAAGACATAGAAATATAATGTGGTGGCGAAAACATAATGTGATCTCTGGGCCGACTCTTATCTCTTCCTTGAAGGCAGCTTTACATGAGGCAAAGATGGACGACCAGATTACTCAGGGGGAGATTCGGGACGTAGAGAGAAAATTAAAAGAGGCTTATCGGGATGAGGAGTTATACTGGCAACAGAAGAGTAGAAAATTCTGGCTACGTGTGGGTGACAAAAAATACAAAATATTTTCATGCTTCGACTAAGCAGAGGAGGGTACGGAGTAAAATTGTGGGTTTGTTTGGTCCGGATAATGTCTGGGACGAGTCGCTTGTGGGTATGGAGAATATTGCATCCAAATATTTTGAGGAGCTTTTTAAAAGATCGGATGTAAGGGGTTTATCAGACATACTACAGGAGACTCTACCTATAATTACAGAAGATATGAATATGAGTTTAACTAGGGAAATCACGGAGACGGAGGTTTGGAAAGCCTTATTTGCTATGCATCCGGAGAAGTCTCCAGGTCCTGACGGTATGACGGCTTTATTTTTTCAACGGTTTTGGCCCTCCTTAAAAGGGGATCTGGTGGTCTTGGTTAAAGAATTTTTTAGAACGGGGGGTTTTGATCCTCGCCTTAACGAGACGAATATTTGTCTTATCCCTATGGGGGAGCGTCCGCAATGTATGACGGAATTTCGGCCAATTAGTCTCTGTAATGTGAGCTATAAGATCATTTCAAAAGTTTTATGTTTCAGGCTAAAGCGGTTTCTACCATCACTGGTTTCGGAAACGCAATCGGCCTTTGTCTCTGGACGGCTGATCACTGATAATATTCTTGTTGCACAGGAAATGTTTCATGGGTTAAATACTAACCAACGATGTAAGTCGGAGTTTCTGGCATTCAAAACGGATATGAGTAAAGCGTATTATCGTGTCGAATGGGATTTTTTGGAAGCGGTCATGACTAAATTAGGTTTTCATAGGCGGTGGATTACATGGATTATGTGGTGTGTTTCTTCGGTTTCGTATCAAGTTCTTCTAAATGGTCAACCTCGAGGATCCATCTTACCTAAAAGGGGTTTACGCCAGGGTGACCCTCTTTCTCCCTATTTGTTCATTCTATGTACAGAGGTCCTGATAGCGAATATTAAAAAGGCTGAGCGGGAGAAGAGACTTATGGGAATTTCGATTGCTCGGGATTGCCCTTCGATCTTGCATTTATTGTTTGCGGATGATAGTTTGTTTTTTTGTAAGGCAGAGGAGTCTGAATGCAAAGTGGTTATGGAGATTATAGGTAACTATGGTAAAGCGTCGGGACAAGAGGTAAATTTAGAGAAATCATCTATTATGTTCGGTAAGAAAGTTCCGCCTGATGTAAGGTCTGGGATAAAAACAGTAATTGGTATTTCTAGGGAGGGTGGGATGGGTTCTTATTTGGGTATTCCTGAAAACATCCAGGGCTCTAAGACAAAAGTTTTCAGTTATGTTAATGATCGTTTAGACGAGCGATTTAATGGCTGGTCAGCAAAGATTTTATCCAAAGGGGGTAAGGAGATTATGATCAAATCAGTTGCTTTAGCTCTACCAACTCATGTAATGTCCTGTTATAAATTACCACAAGCATTAACGCCCAAACTTACGGGTGCTATATCAAACTTCTGGTGGAAGTCTAATGATAAGGCAAGAGGTTTGCATTGGGTATCATGGGATAAGATGTGTCAAGATAAATCTGATGGGGGCTTGGGATTCCGGGATTTGGAAGAATTTAATGATGCAATGCTGGCTAAGCAGTACTGGAGGCTAATCCACTACCCGAATTCTTTAATGGCTCGGGTGATGCGAGGTCGATATTTCAGGAGAAAGCATCCTTTATTGGCAAAAAAACCTTACTCTCCATCCTTTGCGTGGAGGAGTATTTTCTCGACTAAGGGATTAGTGGCGCGAGGGGCAAGGTGGATAGTAGGATCAGGCCGGGATATTTCAGTATGGAGGGATCCTTGGATTCCGGATCTTCAGCCAAGACCAGCAAATGGTCGGGGGAGAGATCTACTTCCTAATCTTCGGGTCAGTCACCTTATTAACTCCTCTACAATGGATTGGCACTTGCCTACTCTTGAGGAGTTCATAGATCCTGCGGACATTCCGTTCATACGGAGTTTGGTGGTTAGTAAGTCATTGAGTTCGGATAGACTAATTTGGCATTATACTAAGTCTGGCAGGTATTCTGTGAGATCTGGTTACAAGTTAGCTCGGGAATTACAAAAGGAGGCTGAATACGGGCCATCGTGCACAGTTTTGCGGACTCAAGCTTGGCAACTGGAGGTCCCCTCAAAGGTCCAACATTTTTTCTGGCAGGTGGCATCGGGGTCTCTTCCAGTGAAGGAGCGGATTGCTCATAGGGGAATTTGGTGTGATGCTACATGTCAACGGTGTGGCTCGGCAGTGGAGACTATCAATCATGCTCTTTTTGAGTGTGCACGTTCGCGTTTGGTCTGGGAGTTAGCTCCGGTCCAGGTGTCATTGACTGGTTTCCCTTTTGCATCTATGTATTCAAACTTAGATTTTCTTTATTCCAACATTTTTTCACACCCGGGGGAACAGGGTATTGGTTATTTATTGCCTTGGATTTTGTGGACAATTTGGAAGGATAGGAATAATGAAGGTCTTCCAAGGGATTGAGGCAGAGCCAAATGATATTGTGAATCAGGCTACAACCAATAAACTTCTTTGGGAGGAGGCCAAATCTGTTTCGGAAAATTACTTGGTTCCCAAGGTTGTGGAGGAAAGAAGTTCTTTGCCTCGCTGTCAGGTCGACGGCTCCTGGAAAGGTTTGGATCCGCTGGAAGGTTTGGGTTAGTGTTATGGTAACAATGATGATAGGATGCTACTTATGGGGGCTCGCAGTTTGCGACGTAGCCCATCTCCTCTTCACTCGGAGTTACAAGCTTTGTTATGGGCTATGGAGTCTCTTAGGCTGCTGGGGTTAGATTGTCTCAATTTTGAGTCTGATAGTTCCGAGTTGGTGGCGATGGTTCAGGCACCCGACGATTGGCCAGCCTTCTCCTCCTTGCTAGAAGAGTTTATTTATCGCAGAGCTTCATTCTCATCCTTTACCCTGACCCAGATTCCGAGGACGTCAAACGTGCGCGCAGACTGCCTGGCCCGCTCTTCTAGATCTTTAGTTTCTGAAATTTTTTTTGTAAACTCTTCTCCTCCAAGTTGGGCAACCAACTTTGGAGTCACCTTCTAATTTATTTAAATGTTTGGTTGAAAAAAAAAAATAAAGACATAGAAATATAAAACAAATATAAAATTAATTAAAAAAAAGAAGAGAAAATTAAACAGTACAAATTAAAAGGGGAATAAGAGGTTTGAACTCACAACCATATAATGTCGCATAAGTGCTTAGGGGTGTCAAAATGGGTAGAAACCCATGGGTTTATCCTGTTTGTCTATTATTTTAACGGGTATGGGTTATGTTTTTATACCCATATAAATAAATGGGTTTTGATGGGTTCGTCCAATGGGTTCGTGGGTTTATCGGGGTAAACCCATTAGGGTTATGGGTTACCAATGGGTTGATTGAAAAAAACAAAAATAATATATATATGCATATAATATAATATAGATATATATTACTATGTAAAATATTTTATTTTTATAACTAATTTATGTAAAATATCTAAAATAAATGTTAAGTTTTTCTACTTTGCTAAAAACAAAAGAAAGTAAACAATAATATATATGTCAATGATCCAAAATGAATGTGAAATTTTCTATAATATCTTGAAATTAACTTTTTAAGCTTGAAAACTTTGGTTGGTTTTTAATTATATTTTATATAAATATATTATAGATTTAATATCAATTATTTTATTTTATTTTATTTTTATATGGGTAACCCATATAACCCATTTAGCCATTGGGTTTTGTCTAATTGGGTTTGGGTATATAAATTCAACCCATTATAATAAATGGGTCGGGTTGAACCCGCCCACAAAAGTCTCTAACCCATGTGGGTATGGGTCGGGTCGGGTCGGGTTACCCATTTTGACACCCCTATAAGTGATTATTTGCCAAATGACTAAAGTATAATTATACGAATCTATTAAAGTATTAATAGTTAATCTTTGAAAGTATGGGGCATGTGCCCCACCCACTAATACACTATTGGACTGGCGAAGTGACGAACTCGAGTATTTGGCTTCTCACGATCAAATGCAAGTAACTAAGTAAGCTTTCCATCTCGAATGAGTTTTATATATATTTTAATAGGAATTATGGATCTTACAAAGACTCAATAGCTTAAATGGTAAAAAAATTTGACAAAAAATATTGTGGTTCAAATCTATTCTTGGGACGAAACCATATAATATGTTTTGATTACGGGTCTGAAAAGATATATGGACCTAGATCCATAACTTCTTAGTTTAGAATTATGGACTTTATTTTTTTAGGACAAACTCTCAAATGAAAATCCAATATAAATTGCTAATAGTAATATTAACATTCCAAGAATAGTTACAAATTTTTGTGCCATAAAAACATAATCGGCATACTTGTTTCAAACATGTAGCTATAGCCTATATTTATAGAAACTATAACAACAGTACAAGGAGAAACCAAACCAGTCTTAAGAATAAATAAAATATCCGTGTGTTTTGTAGATATTCACCTACTACTATTACCATATTCATTATCATACATGTGGTAACATTTTTCCTTACTCATGTCATAACCACAAACATTTTAAAATACATCTTACTGACATGACAAAAAGGAAATGAAACGTGGGGGTGGGGGGGGGGACCGATGACCAAAAAGGATTCACGTGAAGTATTTCTTTATTTGGGAAACTAAAAACCACACGAGTAATATTGAGGAAAATTCATTCTAGTGTTAGGTAAGAAACATTCCATAAATTTTCTCCACACGAGTAATACTAACGTCGACCTTTTTATAGAATGTTTGAGGCTTTAACCAAGTTTCCGAAACATAAAATGTTGTTGGGAATTAAACTCTCTTCCATTTTGTAAATTTTGGTTGTTTCCTCAAAATATGGAAGTATACCGGAGCATAAAAGCAGCTCGGATTTTATTTTCAATTTTGTTTTGGTCGGAATATTTTGATTCAATCAGTGTTCTAAAACGCGATATGCTCTTGTTACGCGGTGGACAAACGCCTAGCGCCTAGCTGTATATGCGGGTGTCTAAGCGGAGTTTAGACAGATTATATATTTTATTATTTTATATATAAATATAATATTTACATATGTAAATATATAGAATGAAAACTTATACACTTTAATTCTAGGAAAAAAACAAAACAACAATATAGTATCAAATATTAAATTCGATAAACTCTTATCTATTAAAAATAGTTTAGAATATATAATCACATTTTAAACAAAAGATCATAATCCATTCAAACACTTGAAAAATCGACAAAATTTAATTTTATACTTACTTTGAAACCAAATTAAATTTCATAAGTGTAGACTTTGGAGGCTAATTATAAATTTTATTTGAAACAAATAAATAGTTTTAAAAAAACTATATTTAATTATAGTATATTTTTACTATTTTTGTCAACATACCGCCTAGAATCCGTACAGATGTCCGCCTAGACCGCATAATATCCGCCTAAACGCTATTAGGCGTCCGAATTATTTAAAAATGCCTAAATTACCGCATAGCTAAAATTTGAGACGCTCGATCACCATATAGCGTATAACTGTCGCCTAGACACCCGCGTAGGCCGCATTTTAGAACATTGGATTCAATAGTCTTGGTTGAATATGAGTTATAGTCTAGAGAACGATAAAGTAAATTTAACTTCACATTTCGATATATATATATATATGTATATAATATTTAAATGTAAATCTAATTTTGCTATTTAAGAAAAGAATTTAGAACGATAAAGTAAATCTAACTTCGGTGTTTTAAAGCAGCCAACTCACTTTTTATTATCAGTGTGTATATAGAGAATGTCATAATGTAGTTATGTTAATCGAGAATATATATTTACTCTATATTCTTAACTGGTGTAACGGATGTGAGGAAATTAATAGAAACACAATGACCATATGTATATAACACATATAAAGTAGATACGGTTAGAAGGTAATTCGAAAACTGTGTCTTGTGTAGTCAAGCGAGTCTGTCACTTGTTCAACTACCTGTACAAATTGTTATAGTAGTTCCAGAGTGATATAAAAATTGTATTTTCTTCTACAGTCTTAGCAGTCAGAAGTTTGGTTTTTCCATTAATTGTTTGGCATGTAAAGATGGTATGGTCTCTTGGCATGTATTTTCAACCTCGCCTCAGATGTGGTCGGAGCTCTATTGGTCGGTGGCGCTAGAGTTTCCGATACAAAAGAAAGAGAAGACAATTACTATAAAAACACATAAAAAAGTTTGTTGTTTTTTTTGGGTATTGCACCAGGTTACTAAGAACAAGTTTATTGGGGGGTTCATATAAGGGGAGTTCTTAAATTTTTTATGAATTAATTGTGTACTGTTTAGAATATAAGAACCCATGATCTCTTAGATAAAATTTTCTCTTTTATTGGTAGGTTCTTATTTTGGGTCTCTTATTTTTGAAAATATTGTTTTTTTTTTTATTTTAAAATTTTTTAAAAAATAGAAGTGGTATAAATGTGTAAACATTTAAGATTTTATAAAATTAGAAAATATTGCATTTTAATTAATTTTTAAACATACAAAACATAATAAAAACATTAATACATATTACAATAGAAGTGTAATTTATAAATGGAGAGAATGATTAATTTTAATACTGATTTGCTCCAAATTTAAGATAGTTTGATCTACATCATCATGATAATATCATTTTCCCTGTCTCCAAATGTAATTCAATAACCCGATACAATTATATATGAGATCTGACTGACACCCAAATGATCTGAACTCTGAAGCTTGCTGGTTGGCAGACCAACAGGCTTGGCCCTGGACCTCTTCCCCACTGCACGAGAGAGTTGCTTCACAGCTTCTTTGGGAAAATGGCGAGGTAGAGTTGCTTCACAGCTTCAGAGTAATTATTGCTATTCTTTTCTTCACTTTCAGTTGCTAGATTAGTTTCAACAAGGATGATGAAAAAGGTAGAGTGAATTTACCTGAAAGTTCTTTCAACAGATTCACCAGTTACAACGTTTGTTGATGAGTAGTTATTGTCTCCGCGGATTAGAACCCGTGTGGTCGCAATAGCATCAATGCCTTCTGTTACTGCATTCATTTAGTACTCAAGCAGAGTCGCGGGTTCCTGAATATGAAGCCAATGATCAGCATTATAAGCTGCCTTATAAGCTGCATCTACAGGTCTGGTTCCAACAGAACATGCTACATGCTCTATGCCATCAGAATCAGCAAGTTTCACAGTTGACGTTGAGAGACCGAGAGTTCCACAAGTTATCTACATTTCCAACCTCGATAATCAAAATAAGAATTGACTGAAGAAGATAGAACAAGTAGAGAGAGAAAACAAATCCAAGCCCTAGTATTCACCTGCATGTCCAAGAGTTTCCACACTGCCTCTGGCTGAAACACTTCATCAGATACTAAAGCTATTAAGTCGGCATTATCCAGGACATAACCGAGCTGGAAAGGAAGAAAAATGATAAGAAAACATTATCTTAAAAAGATGGTGACGGTGAGTATGGATATGGGGGCCTGTACCTCATTCAAACGGTCTTTCAGTGTGTGACGCTCTAATATCGTAGTCAGTTCCCCACTCTAATGCCAAGCTTCTTGTCGTAGCATCAACTGCAGCCTGTTTCAAGTTTCAAAAACTCCTAAGATTCCCATTTGCTACATTCCAATTACTTAGTTCTTGATTTCCTAACCAAACAAAGGAAATTACTTTGGCAGCAGAAACATGAATTTGGTACCAAGAAGCCGTGTAGTGCAAAGTAGCACTTATGTTAATAATCGAACACACTCAAATTGACAAAACCTCAGCCACAATTCCTCTCAAATCATTAATCAAAAAGTGAACCGAACCTGTTCTGAAGCTATTAGGAGACAAATCCTCAGCAGCAGCGAGGAAATTGCCAGCAGCAGCGTTAACAAGAACATCAATTTTACCAAATTGCTGAAAAGTTGATTCCACAACTCTTCTCGCATCCTCTTACTTACAAACATCACCTTCCAATCCAATAGCCTTCAATAAAAAAAAAACAACAAACATCCATCAGACAACAATCCTCGAAACAAAATCACGAATCGAGAGAGAGAGAGGAAGTACCTGAATCCCAAGAGATCGGAGAGCGTTAACAGCATAGTCGATTTTTTCTTTGGCGATTGGCTTCCAAATCGCCTTCGCTACTTATCTCTTTCTCTCCATTCCCTTCAAATCCATACACTTCCTCTGATTCCATGTCATTTGATTCAAAACCTTCAAGCTTCTGATTCGAAATTCATTGTTTGTCTCGTCGATGAAATCGCAGCCGAGACAGAGAGAGACGAAAAAGAAAGTAATCCAGAAAATGTTTTTTTTTCTGTTTTGTTTTATTATTCCAACCAATAAAATTGGGACACGTATCGCCTCTTAAACAAAGACTTCGTCTCTTAAATAAGGGGAGCTCTTCCAATTTTTTCCATATCTGATTTATTTTTTTTCTTCTTTTCAGTTAGAACTCCCCTTATATTCTCTTAAATCCTCCGATAAACAAGGTCTAAGTGGTTATTCAACCCACATATTACCACAAAAGAGACCAAGCCAATATATTCGTAAGATTGACCAAAAAAAAATATTATACTCATCAAATCTTGTGAACTGGTTGTATATATTTAAACATGTGGAGTAAACATTTAACATCTTTAAATGATTACATAATTCTAGTAAATTAACAGCTGCTACGTTGAGAGTTTGAATCCACCAACACTAAAAAGTTGAGGTATTTTAAGATCAAAGATATTTAAGTGGTAAAATATTTATTCCAACAAAAACCTTAAGTATTAACCAGCCAAGATCGATGATGATTTTTTTTGGGATCTTTTTCCATCAACTATTAATTGAGATACATTAACATTCATCTAGGGAAAAAGCTAAGGAGATCAAAGTTTACTTTCTAGACTATTAAAACTTAAAAATAATCAGGCACAAAACCCAAGGAGCCGTATCCTTCCGCAAGATGAGCTTCTTCCACGAGCGATGTTTCTCTGGGAATCTCTTTTTTGGGCCTTGAATGGAGAAAGCATATCAGGCAGAACAGATCAAATGGTTCAAGCAGATCATGCAGATCATTGATTCTGTCGATTTCGAGCCACTCTCGTTACTTACCGATGTTTTCGGTCGCCTTCCTCTGTTTGAGGCCCCCTCATGCACCACCGCCGGAGTCTCCTTCTCTGCCGACTCCACCGGAACCACAGATCTGCTTTTCCTTTGGTGAATCTCTTGCCCAGCCGCTGAGTCCCTCTTCCTTTAAAGCGTGTGACTTGTTCATCGTCCCTCTCTCCTCCACACCGGGTTTTCCATCGCCGGCTGACACCCTCACCTTACCTCACCAGGTGTTCCCTCAGGTACCTCACCAGGTGTTCCCTCAGGTATGCTCTTACTTGCCCTCTTAATCTTCTCTAAAGACGGGAAGGTATTGGATGTTGGATGAGTTCGTGGTTCTGTTTTTGTGGAATTTGGATGAAGTTATGGGCTTAGATATTGATGTGTCTACTTGAAACAACCCTTCCCGTTTTTTTTATACTTTAATTTACTAGTGGTCCCATACCCACTAACATCCCAACAAAAATCAATAACCGCGGAATAACCAAATAAAACCAATTCCAATAAACCAAAGAATTCCAACAACAATAAACCAATACTCAATAGCAACATAATCCAAATAGGAAAAATAACCAAAAGCTAACAACCTACAATGCTCCATTGGCTTAATCTAGCAACCTAACAATAGCTAGACCACAATCAATCAAGCCTCTAGAACATCCTCCTCTTCATCGCCTTTGATTCCACGATCACACTTTTCCTTTACCTGCACACCACAAACAACAATTGAGATGCGTAAGTATTATCACAAATACTTAGTGAGGCCATCCTCCCATCTACTGGGTTATACACACAAGCAGATGAGACCCTCAAGTTCAAGCAAAACAAACAACACACAATAATACATCAAACCAGGAAAACAAGTCTCGGATAAGACTAGTGTCGACCGATGCCAAACGGTGTCGATCGATGCTTCAAGAACAAGTGCCGACCGATGCTCCTCAAACGGTACCCATCGATGCTACTCAACAATGGTGCCGACCGATGCTCCTCGAAAGTGGTATCGATCGATGCCTCCTCTGCAGACACGATCTGCGCGAAAACTCCACGACGAACTCCGACCCAATTCAACCCAAAATCGACTCCAATCATGTCCAATCATCTCGGGATTCACTAGAAATCATACAAACAACGAACCCAAGCAACAGAACAACACAAACAACAAGGAATCACACAAAACAAGAGGAATCTCATGCTTAGATCAACCATGGTCAAGCACTCACCTTTTCTCAAGAAGATTCTGAGCAGCAAGAACGAATTGAACACTCCTAGCACCCTTCCAACACGTTCCTAGCCTTGGATCTTCAATCCCACAGCAAGATCTCACCAAAAACGCCTTGAAATCTCACAAACTCTCTCAAGAACCTTAGGAACTGTTTTCTCCCTTTGTTTTTCTTTGAAAACGGCGACACAACAACAAAACACGACCCTAGGTCGTTTTCTCCCTTTCAAGACCCGGTTCAATGGTTTTCCCTAAACCAACCGGTCCAAATCGACGATTGAAACAAACTCGACGAACCCAGAATAAGTGGTGTCGATCGATGCCACCAGGGTGTCGATCGATGCTACTCCCAAAATCACAAAATCTGGTTCGCGGATGTTACAATTCTCCCCCACCAATATGGATTCGTCCCCGAATCTCGCAATACCGTCCATCTGCCAAGGACCTCCGTGCCACCGTCAACACGGCCCGCACGTCCCCAGACCGGACCAAACACCATCAGTCAAGGTTTCCCGTGCCACTGTCGCAACAGCCCGCACACCTCCGACTGACCCTCGAGGTCTCCCTCTAGCCAATATACTCGCATCAAAACACTATTTGCTCACAACTCAGTGCTTCCCCGTCCGTGGTCGCAACCAACGAATCATGCCGGCTCGCTATCAGGCCAACCGCCTTAAGCTACGGCATCCAGGAAGTCACTCACACTCCCCCGCTCTCGGGTCGCAACCCTCGAGTCATACCGGCTCACTGCCGAGCCCCGGCTCACAGCTACGGTATCCAGGGAGCCTCACATATCCCGCTCTCGGGTCGTCACCCTCAAGCGCGCTCTCGGATCGTCATCCGAAGCAACATACCACTCCCACTCTCTGGCCACAAAGTCCATCGAGCTATCGGTATCACGTGAGTTGGGCCCACACGGCCTAGAGCAAAACAAATACTGATGCCAACGAGTATCTCCCGGCTAGATCTACCTCAACATCTCCACAAAACTTTCCTCTTTTAGAAACTTTCTATTATGGAAACTTTCCAAAAATAGAAACCCGAGCTATTTCTCTTTTCCCATGACAACCACAGTCAACATAAAGAAAAATACTCATCTTATTAATTTCAAAATGTCATAAACGTTACAACTCAACGGAAATACAACAGGAAACAAAAATACAACAACTAGAGCCATCAACCCGCATCCCGAGCACCACCTCATCTTGATACTTAGTCGCACAACCAACCGCCCCTAAGCGACCAAAAATCAAGAGAGATGGGCTGGAATACTCCGTACCCGCTCCAGCCACGGACTACAACTCGGACCCGGCTAGACAAGCTCAAGCGGTCTGCTTCTCAAACCACTTCTTAAACCTTGCCTTCATCCTCGCCTCAGGCTCCCAAGTCTGCTCCTCTACTCCGTCACAGTCCTACAGGACTCTCATCAAAGGAATCTTCTTCTTCCGAAGTTCCTTGACTCTCCTCTCGAGCACCCTCAATGGTCTCGCCTCCAAAGTCATGTTAGGCTGAAGATCCTCAGGAATCTTAGCCAACAACTGATCACCCTCGTGAAGACACTTCCTCAGCATCGACACGTGAAATACCTTGTGGAACGCACGCATAACCTCAGGCAACTCCAACCTATATGCCACTGGTCCCACCCGCTCAACCACTCTGAACGGACCCATGTACCTCGGAGTCAACTTAGTCTCTGTCAATGACCTGTTCGGACCCCGCAACATGGCCATCTTGAGGTACACTCTATCACCAACCTGAAACTCAAGATCCTTTCTCCTCCTATCAGCATAACTCTTCTGCCGATCCTGAGCCTCCTTCATGTTCAGCCTCAAAACCCGAATCTTCTCCGAGGTCTCCTGAACAAAATCTGCACCAAATATGCTCCTCTCCCCCATCTGAGTCCAACATAACGGTGTACGACACGGCCTCCCATACAAGGCCTCATAAGGAGCCATCTCAATACTAGCCTGGTAGCTGTTGTTATAAGCAAACTCCACCAAACTCAGATGATCTGCCCAATGATCACCCCAATCCAGCACACACATCCTCAACAAATCCTCCAAAATCTGGATCGTCCTCTCTGACTAACCGTCCGTCTGAGGATGATAGGCTGTACTCATATGCACCTTCGTGCCCATCTCTGCCTGAAACGCCTTCCAGAACACCGAAGTGAACTTGGAATCTCTATCAGACACAATACTAGCAGGCACACCATGCAATCTGACTATCTCCCTCACATACTTCTTGGCCAAAACCGCTGCTCCATCCGTTTTCCTGATGGCCATAAAATGTGCAGACTTAGTCAAACGGTCCACAATGACCCAAATAGCATCAAACGTCCTCGACACAGGCAAACCTACCACGAAGTCCATCGTGATCAAATCCCACTTCCACTCAGGAATAGGCAAACTCTGCAATAAACCTCCAGGAACCTGATGCTCTGCCTTCACCAACTGACAAGTATCACACTTAGCTACCCAGTCGGCCACGTCCTTCTTCATCCCGACCCAGTGATAATACCGCTTGAGGTCACGGTACATCTTGGTCGCCCCTGGATGAATAGAGAACTTCCTCGAATGAGCCTCTCTCAGGATCTCCTGCCTCAAATCCTCACCCTTGGGCACACAAATCCGACCATGCACAAGGATAGTACCATTAGCAGAAACCTGATACTCTGCACCCGCAGCCTTGGAGGCATTCATCAGCCCCTCATCGCTCCCCTGAGCTAACCTCACTCTGCTCAACAAATCTGCTCTATCAGCTGCCTCCAAACCCAAAGGTTCCTGTGAGATAGCACACAAACTCAATGCACTAATCTCACCTACCAATGCCTCCATATCCTGCTCCTGAGCCGAAGCCACCCGCTTTCGACTCAAGGCATCTGCAACCAAATTAGCTTTACCAGGATGGTAAGCTATATCCAGATCATAATCTGCTACTAACTCCATCCAACGCCTCTGCCTCAAATTCAGCTTAGGCTGAGTAAAAATGTACTTCAGACTCTTGTGATCTGTAAACACCTGCACCTTCCCACCATACAGATAGGATCTCCAAATCTTAAGAGCAAAGATCACTGCTGCCATCTCCAAATCATGAGTAGGATAATTAGCTTCATGTTTCCGCAACTGCCGCGAAGCATAAGCTATAACCTTCCCCTGCTGCATAAGTATACAACCCAACCCCACTCTAGAAGCATCTGTATACACAACATAAGGCTCGTCCTGCTCAGGCAGTGCTAACACCGGCGTGGTGGTCAACATCTGCTTGAGACTTGCAAAACTTGCCTCACACTCTGGTGACCACACAAATGGGACATCCTTCCCTGTAAGCTTAGTCATCGGCTGGGCCATACTCGCAAAACCCCGAACAAACCTCCTGTAGTAACCTGCTAACCCCAGGAAACTCCGAATCTCAGTGGCACTCTGCGGCCTCGGCCACTCCCTGATGGACTGAATCTTCTCTGGATCCACTGAAACTCCCTCAGCTGAAACAATATGACCCAAGAACCCCATCTCACGCTGCCAGAAACTGCACTTGCTCAGCTTAGCAAACAACTTCTGCTCCCTCAGCTTCTCCAACACTGCTCTCAAGTGTACTGCATGCTCCTCAGGACTCTTAGAATATACCAGGATGTCGTCGATGAAAATGATGACTGACACGTCCAGAAACTCCTGGAACACGCTGTTCATCAGTCTCATAAACGCAGCTGGCGCATTTGTCAACCCAAACGGCATCACTACAAACTCATAGTGCCCATACCTCGTCCTGAAGGCTGTCTTCCTCACATCTGCCTCATGAATAGGAATCTGATGATATCCTGATGCCAAATCGATCTTGGAGAACCAAGTAGCACCCCTCAACTGATCCAATAACTCATCAATCCTCGGGAGAGGGTACTTGTTCTTCACAGTAACTCGGTTCAAACTCCGATAGTCAATACACAACCGAAAACTCCCATCCTTCTTCTTAACAAACAGCACCGGAGCTCCCCACGGTGAACAACTAGGACGGATAAAACCCTTACTCAACAAATCTTCCAGCTGCTTCTTCAGCTCTGCCATCTCTGCTGGAGCCATCCTGTAAGGAGCCTTGGATAGCGGCATCGTCCCTGGTTCCAGCTCAATAGTAAAAGGATCCGACCGAGATGGTGGTAACCCCTGCAATGACTGGAACACATCCTCAAAGTCCTCCACAACCGGAATACCGCTAACCGTAGACTTCCCCACTGACTCTGGCATAGATATGGTAACCAGATAAGCCTCACGGCCCTTCTCGATCATCTTCCCAGCCTGTACGGCTGAGATCACGAGACTCCCCGAAGTCGGTCTAATACCCTGAAAAACCAACTTCCCTCCTGGACGCTCAAACTCCACTCTACCCCGATAGCAGTCCAAATGCACCTTATACCGATGCAACCAATCCATACCAAGAATGACATCATATAACTCCACTGGACTGATAAGCAAATCCGCTGGCCATGACTCCCCTGCGATCTGAATATCAACTCCTCCAGCTCGTCCAATAACCCTCAGGAACTTGCCTCCCGCAACTCTGACAACTCCTGAACGCTCTCCAGGATCCCCTCTGATCCCCGCACTCTCGGCACACTCCGGAGTAATGAAGCTATGAGAAGCTCCAGAATCAAACATAACATGGGACTTAAACCCGCCCACCAACAAGGTCCCTACACAAATCCTATGTGTTGAGAACCTAACACTTGACCACAAGCAAAAACAAATATAATCTGAACTATTGAATTAACCAAGTTCGAATCTCAGAAGTTATACCTGTGATCGCTCCTGCACTAGTGCCACCGGGCTCCTGGGTCGAATACACCTGAGACGTCGGCTCGATCCAACCCACCGGCTGCACACCGTGCTGCACAACCTGTTGCGTCCCTGGCTGAGCTCCAGCCTGCAACACTGCTACTGCCCTCTGCTGCAACTTGGGACAACGAGGCTTGATATGCCCCGTCTCTCTGCAGTAGTAACACACTCGAGTATCTGCCCGCGGCTCCGTCACCGCCCGCTGCTCAGTCACTGCCCGCTGCTCACCTCTCTGTGGACAGCTAGTCAACTTGTGGTCCCTGCTACCACACCCAAAGCATCTCGCACCTCCCTGCCTCGATCTCTGCATAACATCGAACTTCCGTTTCTGCCTTTGCGCAGGCTTGCCGCCCTTGCTAGGAACAGAAGACGGCTGAGACTGCTGTGGCTGCACTGAAGAACTGACCACAACCACCTGTGACCTCAAGTCATCCTCTATCCCAGCTGCAACCTCAACCAACTCTGCTCTCGTAGCATAGCTCCTCACTCTGCACCGAGTCCTCAAATCATCCCGCAGAGCCAACAGAAACCTCCGCACCTGAGCCGACTCTGGCTCCCATGCCCTGCCTGCATACCCCACAAGCCGACTAAACTCTGCATCCAGCTCCCACACTGTACGGTCTCCCTGAGTCAACCCCAAGAACCGCGCCTCCATACGTTCAAGAGCCTCCTGAGGAAAATACTTGGAGTTAAACTCCCTCACAAAATCTCCCCAAGACATACCCTGCTGCACCCTCCGTGCTGTCACCGACCTCCACCACACACGTGCATCTCCTGACAAGTAAAACACTGCCAGATCCACTCTGTACCGGTTGGGACACCTAAGCGAAAGGATAATATCCTCCATCCGCTCTCTCCACTCATCCGCTACACTCGGATCGGTACTCCCTGAGAAATACCCTGCTCCCACATGCCGCAGCTGCTCCATCATCTGCACATACTGTGCATCCACTACCTCGGTCCCCGGCTGCACACCTGCCTGCAAACCCGCTGCAGGCTGCACCACTGGAACCTGTCCACCACCCACTGGCGGCACTACTGGATCCTGCCCACCAACCACCGGCGGCACTACTGGATCCTGCCCACCAACCACTGGCGGCACTACTGGACCCTGCCCACCAACCACTGGCGGCACAGCTGCTGGAAGTCGCTGCAAAGCCTGAGCTACCTGAGCTAGCAAGTCTATCAAGACATCCTCCCTGCCCGGAGCACCTCCTGCTGCAACCCCCACACCCGGGGCAACACCGTGACCAACACCGTCACCCAAACCAGCCTGGTCTCCAGACACAATAGGATCAGCCTGTGACTCCGCTACCTCCTCACTGGCCATGCTCTGGGTCACACTCTCACTGGCCACAAGAACCTGACCTCGTCCCCGACCACGACCACGACCACGACCATGACCCCGACCACGACCACGACCACGCCCGCGACCAGCAGCAACCCCACCTCTAACCATCTGTATCATCCAAGAACAGAAGGCTAAGCAAACAATAACTCTAATACACAGAAACACAACTTACCGTGGAATCACAAAACAGGCTCGAAGAGGATGTTCTAGGACTTCATGCCACACACAATTGCCATTCACACAATCAATTACAGCATGGAATCCTAAACATCAACAGCAAAAGCACAATGAACCCTAGCCCTAGAACCGTAAGGGCTCTGATACCAAAATGAAACAACCCTTCCCGTTTTTTTTTTTTATACTTTAATTTACTAGTGGTCCCATACCCACTAACATCCCAACAACAATCAATAACCGCGGAATAACCAAATAAAACCAATTCCAATAAACCAAAGAATTCCAACAACAATAAACCAATACTCAATAGCAACATAATCCAAATAGGAAAAATAACCAAAAGCTAACAACCTACAATGCTCCATTGGCTTAATCTAGCAACCTAACAATAGCTAGACCACAATCAATCAAGCCTCTAGAACATCCTCCTCTTCATCGCCTTTGATTCCACGATCACACTTTTCCTTTACCTGCACACCACAAACAACAATTGAGATGCGTAAGTATTATCACAAATACTTAGTGAGGCCATCCTGCCATCTACTGGGTTATACACACAAGCAGATGAGACCCTCAAGTTCAAGCAAAACAAACAACACACAATAATACATCAAACCAGGAAAAACAAGTCTCGGATAAGACTAGTGTCGACCGATGCCAAACGGTGTCGATCGATGCTTCAAGAACAAGTGCCGACCGATGCTCCTCAAACGGTACCCATCGATGCTACTCAACAATGGTGCCGACCGATGCTCCTCGAAAGTGGTATCGATCGATGCCTCCTCTGCAGACACGATCTGCGCGAAAACTCCACGACGAACTCCGACCCAATTCAACCCAAAATCGACTCCAATCATGTCCAATCATCTCGGGATTCACTAGAAATCATACAAACAACGAACCCAAGCAACAGAACAACACAAAAAACAAGGAATCACACAAAACAAGAGGAATCTCATGCTTAGATCAACCATGGTCAAGCACTCACCTTTTCTCAAGAAGATTCTGAGCAGCAAGAACGAATTCAACACTCCTAGCACCCTTCCAACACGTTCCTAGCCTTGGATCTTCAATCCCACAGCAAGATCTCACCAAAAACGCCTTGAAATCTCACAAACTCTCTCAAGAACCTTAGGAACTGTTTTCTCCCTTTGTTTTTCTTTGAAAACGGCGACACAACAACAAAACACGACCCTAGGTCGTTTTCTCCCTTTCAAGACCCGGTTCAATGGTTTTCCCTAAACCAACCGGTCCAAATCGACGATTGAAACAAACCTGACGAACCCAGAATAAGTGGTGTCGATCGATGCCACCAGGGTGTCGATCGATGCTACTCCCAAAATCACAAAATCTGGTTCGCGGATGTTACACTACTTTAGTGCTCTCTTGCAGCAACCTTATTGCTTTGATGCGATCATTTACCGCAGTATGCGGATTCTATCTCGATTTAGCTTTGTTAAAACTTGTTTAGTGGTAATGTTACATGGAGCATTGTGTTAACTGTTCTGCTTGAAGTATAAGCGGGAATTATTGTTCAAGACTGTTCTGGTTCAGTATTTGTTGATTGTTTAAAGTTAGTGTCTTTGGAGGTTTTGTTTCCTCCTCTTTGTGTTTTCATCAAGGACTTCCAAGCTAAAGAGGTTTGCTTTACCGGATGCTCTTGGTTTGATGCTTCCTTGGCAGAACTTCAGTTTCCTTTCCCAAAATTCCCTCTTGTTTGGAGGGGTAATTTGGATGTTCAAGACTTGTCGGTATTGCAAGGTTCGTCCTCCCGACTGATGGTTATTATGGATGCGATCTATTCAAGAAATTGTTGAAATTGTACTTCTTTGTTGGTCTCTTATGTTCTCTTCCTATGATTTGTATCTCTTCTATCCCTTGTTTAACCATCCTTTTATGGTGTTTTTTGGCACTTGTTGCCTTCATTTCCTTTGTTTGGGATATAGTTCATTTTTTGTTAGAAGTTGAAACTCTTTAATTTAATGAAAGTGAATTGTTTGATAAAAAGAAAATCTGAATAATTTTAGAACTTTATTTGTAAAATATAATTTGTTTCTTTTTTTTATGGTAGCACATATGGCAGATACTCTAGCCACTCAATAAAAAAAAAATGCACGATTGGAACATATTAAGGAAGCCTACAAGAATTTATTAATTTTTTGTTTTGTTATGAAAATTGTATCATTACAACTAAATGAATATGCATGATTAATGAATGTTATTAATATATCTCATATATGCCTAAAAGTTTGAATAAAAAGATAATAACTTTACATTTCTTGAGAGTCACATATCGAATTTACATAAGTGAATGAAAGCTTTGACCAAATTTCTAGTCTAGATTTAAGTACAGTATAGTATAAAATTTATTATTTTCATTATATGGAATATCAATAAAGTTATATATGTAATGTTATATCATATATATATATATGTATATAATACACACAAGACCAACACAATCAACTTTTGTAAGAATAAAAATACCATAGAGAAGAAAGGTAAATCAAATTATAAATATGCAAATACCATAGTTAAAAGTTTTATGTTGAAGAAGGCAACATAAATTTTTATACTATAATTTTTTTATATGAAAAATAATTTTGAATCTAACTTTCTTAATTTTTTTTTTTGTGAAATTAAAAGGTAATTTCTAAAGAGATGTTTTTCTTTATTTTCAGAAACATAATTATTGGCTACCAAGAGATTTTCAGCTATTATATTACCTTTGTTTATGATATTTACTCTCGTGCTATTGCCCATAACATCAGGTATCCCTAGATCTGGGCATTCGGGTATCTGTTCGGGTTCGGATCGGGTTCGGATCGATTTAGGGTTTTCGGGTTTAGAGGTATAGGATCCGTTCGGATATTTATAGAATTCGGGTTCGGATCGGGTTCGATTCGGATTACCCGAAGTTCACAAAACTCAAAATTTTAATATCTAATTTAGTCCAAATTATTCAATAATATGCAATATATGTGAACATTTAGAGTATTTTTTTATCCAAGTTTACTAATAAACAATTTAAATATTTCAAATTATTGAAAATATCTAAAAATCTGAATATTTTAGACACTTATATAATTAAAATTATAAGTATTAGTAATATATTACTACTATATATTAATAATATGGGTATATTCGGATACCCGTTCGGATTTGGTTCGGATCGGATTCGGGTTCGAGTTTTCGGGTTTAGAGATTTAGAACCCGTTCGGATATTTTACAATTTCGGATACGGGTTCGGATCGGATTCGGATCAGATCTTCGGATCTGGGTATTTTGCCCAGGCCTAGGTATCCCAATTATTTATTACGTATTGATTTTAGTTTTAATAAAAACTAGGTGCTTCCCCACGCAACGCGTGGATTGTGGTGTAGTTGACACTTTCTTGTTTTTTTTCGCTTTCTCTTTTGTATTATTTCGTTTTAATTAGGCATATATAGGCTTTGCAGTCACTTGTATTTATACACTATATCTTTATACCATTTCACTTAAATGTGTACAATTGTGGCGTTTATTTTTTATGAATTATGAAGATGTTGTTTCTTGCTTTTAAGGATTCAATCTTATATTGACTGATATTGTTTCCAATACATTTATTATATTATAGATTTTCTAATTAACTGCTTATGTAAACCCTTCATACGTTGATGTTGCAATAATAAGTTATTTTTAAAAAAATATCTTCTGTGTAAGTGATTATGTTTGTATGCCCATGTTTTGGTCTAATATCAATAAGATCGTTTCTGTTTTTCTTTAGTTGGCTTTGAAACCAATGTTGAGTTAAGCAAATAATGGGTCGAATTATGGTGTTAATAAGTAATATAAATTCTTATGTATATATATTGTATATATGTGACTATAAATTTAGCTAACTAAAAAATTATGTAATATTTAAATACAATCTTGAACATATATATATATATATATATATTTTTTATTTGTGGGAGGAATGTATGAAATTACTGGATAGAAGTTATTTTTGATTTAAATGATCATTAATGTCTTTAAAGTGAGTTAAATATTAATAAATTTTTATATGTGTCTTGACTTTTTTAAAAAGGAATACCAAGTGTTTCCTTCCAAATTTGAAGTGATATAGTATTTTAGTTTTCTTATATGATTTTATGAACTTCAATGTAAAAGTTTTTCAAAATAATAAGTACACTCACTCGCATATTGAAAAATTATAAAATTTGGAGAAATGTTTATTTCGTTTAATCATCTACTCTTTTAAATAAATTAAATAAGTATGTTGTTATTCCTACAAATAGGACAACATATATTATAGTTTAACCATGGAGTTAAGCAAGGAAATGGAACTTGTGATTGCAAGACAAAATGCTTATATGTTACACATTGATCATTTAAAAATGAATAAGAACATCTAATTCTCAAATAAAGTTGATTGTTTTATTAAAACTAACATATGTGAATTTACATTTAACTATGCAAATTTAAAAAAATAAATATAAATAGATTAGAAAGGCAAGAAATATAAAAGAAATATTTTTATATAAATAAAATAAAAATTGAAAACAATGTTAAATATATATAATACTTTCTACATTAAAATATAGAATCAAACTCTTACAAGTTACAACACATATGAGATATAACAACATTTGATATTGGTAGGAGAGGAGGAGAGAATGTTTACTATAAGATTAGATAATGGAGATGAATCTTTAAAAATAGAACAATGTAACATCTATATATATATAATACTTTCTAAAGCTATGCTCAGTTACTGTAATCTCAATATTAGATATATTATTCATATTAATCAGAAACAAAGAAGTCACGTTCGGATTGGTGGAGGAGTTAACCAAATATGAATTCTGGATAACCGAAATTAATATATCTAATACTCAATGATCAATCTCGATTGCACACTCTCTCGCATATTGAGATCAATGCAGCGTCCAAAGTCTAACATATGGCTCTGTTTCAAATCCAAGTATTTAGCCAACCAAAATATGAATATAAGTTTAGCCAACCAAAATAAATAAAAAATATTAAAATTTAACCAAAAATAATTTCTCTTTTCAAGATAATAAGTTAGTAGGAGGAATGAATTAATGTACAATTATTGGATATGAGTTATATTAGAGTTAAATGGAGTTACATGTCTTTATTTATAAATAAATATTTTAATTTTTTATAACCTAAAATAAAAGGAATACCAAGTGGCTGAATCAAAATTCACATGGTTTGGTTGTTTGTTGATATAAACTAAATTATTACTTACACATAATATTTCAAAATAAAAAAATATTACTTTTTAAGTGACAAACTAAATTAGTTTTCTTATAAAATTATATGAATTCTTCAATCTCAATAATTTTTAAAATCCCAAGGATAACTTATATTTTTTTGGTTTTCACTCATCAATTTAATTTATAGTGCTAGATTTCATACTATTGGTTTCATCTTTAGAGAATTTAGTGAAATGATATTTTAAAAATTATATTTTATTTTTATATTTAAGTTCCAGTTGAATATGTTTTGTTTTTTGGATCATTTTTTATTTTGATTAAAGACACAAAAAACCAATTGTTTAATTATGTTCTTTTTGTTTTCAAAAACCTCAAATCATAAAAAACTATATATATTATATTGATCTCTGCAGATTTATCAATTGGATCACAAAACAAAATATTCTTTATAAATGGATAAATAGATAATTATATTGATCTTTATAAATTATTAAAAATGATACATGAGTATGTGAGATAACCAGAGACATAATAGATAATTACATATGGATCATTTCAACTTTATGATCTTATTGTGTGGTGAATATTGTAAGGAAGTATGAAAATAATGACTTATAAGATGTTAATATAAAATAGAAAACATAGATAAACATTTTAAAAGATTAAAATAAATATATAAGATATACATATCATACAAACTCTAAAACTAAGCTTTTACAATGATATTTGATTTGATTTTTTATAACCCATACAACAACAATAACAATAACAAAAAAATACAAAACAAAACAAAACAAAACAAAAAAGAGATTTGAGAGTAGTGGAAGAAGATGAGAGAATGAAAGAGTGATAGACTAAGAGAATAAGATAATGAGTATTTATAGGAAGAGAAATGATGAAAAACTACATTTAGAAAAATGAGAGTTACAACTAATTTATTGTTTTGTTTTAATACAATTGATTAATAGAACGTAGTGGAGAAATAAAGTTAATGCATAATTTATAGGGAGAAGCTATAAAGATTTCAGTTTTATATTATGTGAGTTAAATGTGAAAATTAATTATTTATAAATGGATAAATGGATAATTATATTGATCTTTAAATATTATATTGATCTTTATAAATTATTAAAAATGATACATGAATATGTGAGATAACCAGAGACATAATAGATAATTACATATGGATCATTTCAACTTTATGGACTTATTGTCTGGTGAATATTGTAAGGAAGTATAAAAATAATGACTTATAAGATGTTAATATAAAATAGAAAATGGAGATAAACATTTTAAAATATTAAAATAAATATATAAGATATACATCTCATACAAACTCTAAAACTAAGCTTTTACAATGATATTTGATTTGATTTTTTATAACCTATACAACAACAATAACAAAAAAAAAATACAAAACAAAACAAAACAAAACAAAAAAGAGATTTGAGAGTAGTGGAAGAAGATGAGAGAATAAAAAAGTGATAGACTAAGAGAATAAGATAATGAGTATTTATAGGAAGAGGAATGATGAAAAATTACATTTAGAAAAATGAGAGTTACAATTCTAATTTATTGTTTTGTTTTAATACAATTGATTAATACAACTTAGTGGAGAAATAAAATTAATGTATAATTTATAGGGAGAAGCTATAAAGATTTCAATTTTATATTATGTGAGTAAATGTGAAAATTAATTTTTTTTAAATTTGTGAACCGTTCTCCTGCTAATGATGCTTTAAAGTTTCAGGGACTCAAAAATCATGATCCTATTGTTTGACCATATGGGCCCAACTTTTTTGATATTTCTAATAAATTCTCAAAACACATAGGGTAAGGGCCCTGCTATAAAAATCTCCGCTTAGCACCGATTACGCCCCGCAAAATCGTTAGGCCCACCTTTTTCGCTTCGATTAATGACTAATCTCCGCCTAGCATCGATTATCCGATTATGCATGTTTAGTCCGATTATTTTCCGCTTAATTTTGTGTATACCAATTTCTTTTAGAACCAAATAAAAATCAAACATTAATATTTTTGTTATCTAGACATTAAAATTAAGAGATTAAGATGTTTTACAATAACTAATGTATAACTTTTAACAAAAATCTTAAAATTTTCTTTTAAAATGATGTTTTTATGTGTTTACCATAATTTTAAAGATAATACTATAGTTTTATATTTTATTTGATATTTTCTTTTTAACATAAACAGAATTATAAATATATTTAGTATAATATTTTTTTATTTTATTTTTAATTTTATAAAATAACCCTAAAACTAGTATCCGATTAATCCCCGTTTAATCTCCAATTTTTTCACTAGGCGATAGGTCCACCTCAACCGCCCGACTAGCGCATAGCGATTTCTAAAACAGGGGATAAGGGAGAGTTTTGCTATTTCGATGATTACATCAATAATGATAATTTATCAATTGTATAGTTCACAAGATAAAATCCACCATGACGTTGCTTTTGTGTATAATTCGTCATTAGATTTTGGATACCGACGTATGACATAATTCAGGGCAATCACAACAATTTGTTTCGTGTTAAGTGGAGCGCGAAAAAAAATGACAACGAGTCAAAACAAGTAAATCAAAGAATTTTGGTACAAAATTAAAGATTATCTCTTTTGATAAGTGACATATTAATAATTGATGACACCTAAAGAAAAAAGTGTGGTGGTAATAAAAGATATATACCTATTAAGTTCTAGTGTACAACTTAATAAAATGAAAATATTACTTGGAGTCCCATTGTTTTGTTTAAACATAGTGTACCTTAGTTTTCTTTCATCTTGTGGTTAGCAATCAATGACAAATTCTCAACGGAGTTCGTATCAGAGCATAATGTTGTGTTCAGCATTGTGTGTTTTTGGTGAAAGGGAGAGTGGAGTTGATATTGCTTTGTTTAGGCTGTTTGATGCAATTGCATGTGTGTTTGTAACGCGTAGATTGACAAAAAGGATTCGAATTTGTATTCTGATGGTTAGAGACAGCATTTTTTTTTTCAATCAATAAAACATTTATAGATTCTCTCTTCATCGATCTTTGTATTTAACACTAAACGAAATGTTCATTCATATACAAAGTCGAATGATTACCACAGAGCATTTGCAAAAATTAGATTTCCAAATGGCTGCGTTTAATAATCATACAGAGTTTGATCAGAGCTGTCATACCTGAAAGTGGACAGGCAGCTGTTACTTTCATAAGATGAAAGGAAGCCGAATCCGAAGCCTATTCCACCTGCTCCGAGACTGGGACGGATGCAGGCCTAGTTACTCATAACTCATAATAGAACTCAAGTTGGGATTATACTCCAATCTCCATGAAAAAGAAGCATTTACATAACATGAAAAGATACAACAATAACACTATCATCCATGGGACTGATGATCATAACAAAACAACAGTTATAAAATTGAAGCAGAGCGATGTGGTTTATTCAAAGTTCCAACTGGCTCTGCATCTCCAATATAGTCTTAGCCGACTTCTGCAGCTTCTCAGACTCTTCATCAGTCATATGCACATTGGTCACAGCGACCACACCATTGCGTCCAAGCAAAGCCGGGAGACTGAGGAAGACATCACCCCCATCAACACCATAAAAGCCACGAGCAAGAACCGTGACAGGGTGGATCTTGCGCTGGTCACGGAGAATAGTACGAGCCAGATTAGCAACAGAGTAACCAATGGCCCAAGAAGTGTAACCCTTAAGTCCAATGACTTCATAGGCGCTACCAACTACGGTCTGGTGGATGTCCTCAAGGGTTTGTTTCTCGTAAGCAATCTGTTGCTTCTCTAGAAAACTTAGGACAGGGATGCCTCCAACACTAATGCTCGACCACAATGCCACCGAGCTGTCTCCATGCTCTCCCACGATAAATGCCTGCACAAAACCAATTGATCGTCTTATGATCATCGGAGCTATTATCACCTGATCAGTGATCACTCCTTAATTGTATAAAACCACTAAAGCATAGATTTGTATCATACAAAATCACTCCTTAATCAGTATTTACCAAAAAGACAATTCTTTTATCAATCATCTAATCCAAATTGAAACTAAAGGAAATTATAAAATTGAATCCACCACAAAACTAACCTGTACATCCTGAGCATTAACGTCGAGATGATCAGCGATCAAGAACCGGAACCGAGAGGAATCAAGATTAGTACCAGATCCAAGCACACGATTCACCGGGAAACCAGAGAGCTTCCAAGCAACGTAAGTCAAAACATCGACGGGGTTAGAAACAATGATCAATATAGAATCAGGAGAAGCTTTAGCGAGTGGAGGGATGATATGGCGGAAGAGAGCAACGTTCCTCTGAAGCAGATTAAGTCTAGACTCCCCTGGGTTCTGTCTAGCACCAGCAGTAACGATACACAAATCAGATCCAGCGGTGACGTCGTATTCGACAGAAGCTGTGATCTTGGTTCGTGGCAGGAAAGCAGCGGCGTGCTGTAGATCGAGCATCTCGCCACGAAGCTTATCAGGCTTGGAGTCGACGAGAGCGATCTCGTCGGCGAGATCTTGAGTGAGGATAGTTTGAGCTATGGCCATCCCGACGTTGCCGACTCCGACGACGGAGATCTTTGTACATCGGTTTGAAGGGAGAGGATGATCGGAGTGGCGGATCGGTTTGAAAAGGGCGCTGCTTAGATCAACACCACTCGGACCCAAGTCACGCAGCGATGAAGTCGATGTCGATGCGTTTTGCTGCATTACTGTGACCAATTTTAGGGATTTAGTTTGATGAAACTGTTTCTTCTCCTTCGAATTAGGGTGTGTCTGTGACTGTGAGCCGGGCGAATGGTAAGTTGATAGGTTAAGGGTTCCCATTGAATGTATGATGAATGGGGAGCTGAAAGGTAATGAGTTGCCATTGAAGAAGAATGTATTGGAGAGGAAGCTGAGGACAAGAGAGCTCGAAACGGATTTGACTTTATGCCAGGTTTTTTGATTGACAAGTGATAAGGATTGTGCTGCTATGGTCTATTCCCGACGGAAACAGCACTAGGAATATGTTTGTACTTTGTACTATTAGCACTCGTCCAATATTTAATGGCGCTGCTTATATTTTTAAAAATAAAATTAAATTTTAAAAAATATAAAGTAAATATTTTAGTAATCTATTTATAACTAAGATATTTAAATTACTAGATATAGATCCGCCCGATGTGCGGGTTTTAAACTTTTGTAAATAAAATTAAATTTAACAAAAATATATTAAAATTTGTTGAATGTTATTTATAAAAAAACTTTTTTTACTGTATTACACTGATTTATATTTATTTACAAACTTTTGATTTCTGGTACCAGTATAAGTATATTTCTTTACACCTAAGTATATATGTATGTTACAAATATATTATTTATCACTACTTAGGAAAATATCTATATAAACACATTACATCAACTATTATATGTCTATTTATTTTATCATTTGCATAGTTTCTTTAATGACTAAAATTGTTGGTTCAAGAAACTTTTCGAATAAAGAATATATTACATAGTATACTAACCAATGATGTAAATGATAAAATAAGAGAACCTTGGCTCCACCTTCCTCCCTTGGGAAGATAACCTTGCATGCTTCCGACCTCCTCCACCACTGAGAGAACCTTGGCTTTGCCCTCCTCATGTGTGGAGAGAACATGTTTACGTTTTTTAGCTATCTCAAAGTGGTATGCTCCAACAACCAATAAAACTAAAAGCCCTTTTCCAATGTCACAAAATCTTTTGATAGTAACTAATGTTAAATTTCCCAGAGTATTTATGGAAGTGTCTTTGACACATCATGATGTACGTAGCCTTTGCCTCCGAGCTCCTATGGGTCTATTAAAATCTGTTTATAGTTTTCCAATCTATTTATGTTTGTTGTAAGCTTGTGTATGATTAGCCTATTTTATCCAACCATTAGGTGTATTTTTTTACATCTAATTATATTGTATGTTACAAATATATTATTTATCACTACCTAGGAAAATATCTATATAAACACATTACATCAACTATTATTTGTCTATTTATTTTATCATTTGCATAGTTTCTTTAATGACTAAAATTGTTGGTTCAAGAAACTTTTCGAACAAAAAATATATTACATAGTATACTAATAATCAATGATGTATCATCACAATAGTGTATGACCAACCATAGAGAGAACCTTGCGTCCAACCTCCTCCACCATGAAGGGAACCGTGGCTCCGCTTTTCTCCCTTGGAGAGATAACCTTGCAGGCGTCCAACCTCTTCCACCATGAAGAGAACCTTGGCTCTGCCTTACTCATGTGTGGAGAGAACATGTTCACGTCTTTTAGCTATCTCAAAGTGGCATGCTCCGACAACCAATAAAACTAAAAGCCCTTTTCCAACGTCACAGAATCTTTTGATAGTAACTAATGTTATATTTCTCAATGTATTTGTAGAAGTGTCGTTGACACACCATGATGTAACCTCTATCTCCGAGCTCCTATGGATCTATCTAAAACGGTTTATATTTTTCCAATCTATCTATCTATGTTTGTTGTAAGCTTGTGTTTGATTAGCCTATTTTATCCAACCATTAGGTTGATGGGGTTTTACTCTTTATCTTCTTTTGGGATTGAATGAATGGTAACAATTATGTTTGCATAAAAAAAGGTCTATGACCAACAAAAATTACAAAAAAAAATAATTTGACTTAATTAAATAAATAATAGAAAACTATAATCGGTAATATATGAATCTCAAATCAGAGATGAAAATATAAATTCAATAAAACAATCTAAAAACACTACAATAAATTTTAAAATACAGTATTAGAAAAAGAAGGCGCATATATTAATCTTACATTTTTGTTTGGTTCAGCATATTAATCTCTTACATATTCCAAACCGAAAAGAGGAGAAAGTAGGAGAAAGTTTTGGTTTAAAAAAATAAGAATAATTTAACTTCCCATTAAAAAAATTTTACCAATAGAACAAAGTTTGAAGCAGTGTTTTTGAATAAATTATTTTGTTGGATGAAAAATGTGAGACGATTTATGTTTATGTAAAATTGAGTATTTACATTTTTTAGAATTAATAATTAACTGTACATTTTTTATAATCCCTTTTCTATTTTTTTTAATTAATAACTTAAAATCAAAAATAAGTAAATAATGTTATAACTTTTGAATTTTATGAAATATATAATCTCCTTATAATTATTAAAAAAAATGTTTAATTATTTGTAATTTTTTATAATATATTTTTACATTATTAATATTGTTTAAACAATTTTTTTTGTTTTTTGTCATTATCTCAAATTTATCCTATTAAATATTAACTTTACACATGTCAAAATCTCAGATTAATAACTTGACACGTGTCAAAATCCTGTTAATGGCTAACTTTCAAAACTCAACTTTATATAATAAGATATTTTTAATATATTATAATAATTATTACAATAATTTTAAACTAAATTATTATATCCCACCAAAATTTTTGCCAAATACCATCATTACGAATATTATTTTTATCAAATTTACACAACTTATTCACAAAATATTTTACATACAAAAGTCATCAAAGCAACATCTAATTAGTAAGCATGTACAATTTTACTCTATCTTTTACCATTAAAAATATGTTCTTACACCCCAAATTATTTTATTGTTAAAATATGCTATTTATCACCACCTATAAAATATTATCTGAACAAATTAAACAAATTTATGTTGCTTTACTTTCATTTTGGCATAATTATAGTACTAATAATTACTAAAATTGTTTGGGGATATAATTTATTTAACCATTAATTTTTTTTTGCTCCAAAGATATTCTTGATGAACAACTGGTGAAAATTATCTACTCTGTTACAATGATTTTATGACCACCTAATAAAAGTTGAAAAATTGAGAAAAAGTTAATATAAAATAATAAAAATAAAAAATTGAAAATGATAATCAGGATGATATATATAAGTCTTGGATAATTCAAATATACAAAATAGAAACTTTATAAACAATCCAAAACATGACATATGTAATAATCACTTTAACGATCGACGACCTATTACTCCTTAGAAGTATCGCATTGTACCAAAACTTATTAAAACTATGACATTGTCTCAAATATTCTCGAATCGTAAATTCCCTACATATTTCTATCTGAATCAAAAGTTGTTATATATTTCTCCATATATTTGGGTTTAAACGATTTACGAACCAAATCTGATAGAAAACCACATAAATCCGGTTCAAAACCAATTTTAAAACGGTTTACCATTGCAACTTCCCAAATTTGAAAATCGTTTCTCAATTACTCGGTCAAGCAGCTCTTGTTCCAGTACCAGAATCATCAACATTATTCAGAAGAGAAAACTATAAATCTTGACCAAAAATATTAATAACTGACTAATCTTGCAAACTTATGAAGCTACTAACAGTAGAATAACTTTTGAAACCTCCATTAGTGTCTCCAGCCTCGATTAAATTAGCGAGATTTATATACTTTGATTCCATTTCATTCCATCTGGTAGCTTCTATTGAAGAATCTGCACGAATCAAAAATATAATGTTATTTTCATAATTAGGTATCCTATTACGTTCCAATAATAATAATTCTTTTAACATAATCTATGTTATTTTTCTTAAATTTGTTATTCACTATTTATTGATTAATAATAATATGCATGCTTAATGAATTATGTTTTTATTTATACATGTCAAAATCTAATTAAGAAAAACATATAATATAATTAGCTTTCAATGGAAAATATATTAGTTTTGTTAATTTTCCTTTTTGATTTAAGATTTTTCTTTAAAATATAAACATGTAAATTTAAATTTATTTTCTTAATTAGCTGTTTTGAATAATAATAATTTATTGACACGTGTCAATATCTTATCAGTATACTTGACACGTGTCACGATCTGATGAGTTACTAATTTTAAAAACCAAAGTTTATATAATAAGATAAGTTGTATTTGTTGGTTAAATATGTTATAATTATATAATAATTGTTAATTTTTTGGTTTAAACTATATACGTCAATATAATTTTTTTTTACATAATATTTATTTAATAAATTTAATTAGATATGCCTGCTCTCTGATGCCGATAGTGTCAACAAAATAATAAAATTATATTTTACCCGTGTAACACCGAATTAATAATAGTTTTTAATTAATATAAATATCGATAATTCTTGTCTCGCTATATAACTCAGTCTCGAGATATTTTAACTCACACTATATCATCTTAATTTTTATTATTTATTGTGTATCTACAGTATAATATTTATCATATTTGACTTATTAAAAGTTTTAAATATTTATCATATTTAACCTTTTAAAAATCTTTAAAATAAAGAACCGGAATAAACCAAATAAAAGTTTTTAAATTTTGAATGCCTGATAAATCAAGCTTTCTACTCATTTGTATACGGAATCATTTTGGTCTCTTTTATAGTATGATTATAAACCATTGCCCAAATTGTTTAGACGATCTGGGATATTGTACTCATATTTTTTTATTCATCTATTGAGTAATATATGTCTGTTTTTAAAATTTTGTATTACATCATATGGAGGAAAAAAATCACAATTTTTATTAACTAAATGTATTACATAATAATTCTAGATAATTTAAATAGTAAAAATAGACTAGATTGACACAAAATTGAAAAAATATTGCTAGATTGACACCCTCCCTTAGAGGAAAACTAGATTGACACAATGTTATGTTTAAATTACCAAAAGGCCAACTAAAACTGAAATAGGAAATAAAAAGTATCAAATTAAATACTAAATAAAATCTAATAATACAAAAAACATAAAAACAAAACCCGACCCTCAATTATTTTTTCCTTCGTTACCACCGAGAACTTGTTGTTGTTGTTAACCATTTGTTGTTGTCAAAGATCCAATTACCACAAACGAGAATCACCTGCTTCATATTCTCTTGGTTGTGTAACGATGAAAAAAAAACTAACTTAAAGGAAAATAATAGAGAAGTCGATAATGAACCCCAAAATGAAAGAAAACTTGATTAAATCCACATTGGAGAGGATGAAGAAGGAATTTATGAAAAAATAAGATGAAACCCAAAAGAGAAAAAAGTTTCAGTCGATATAGGGGGAGGGAGGCACTATACAAAAGAGAAAAAATATGGTAAACCCTAGATTCTATATGGCAACTGCTACAAAAGTCTGTCGCTTAACTTAAAAAAAATTTGTCACAAAAGGCACTAATAAATCTGTCATTACCCTGAAAAAAATCTGTTATCAAACTCGAAATAATAGATTTGTCATTACAGATAACAAATCTGCTGTCACTATATCAACAAAAATCAAATCTGTTATCATTTTATTCATATATAATAAATTTGTTATCAAGCAGCAGATTTTTTAGTAGGAAAAAAAAACTGTCATAACATAAGAAAATCTGCTATAACGTATATTGTGCATGTGGGTCAATATAGCAATTTTAAAAAGACTTTCGAAAATCTGTTATCAAACAACATATTTTTCCTTCAATCCAAAAATCAGTCATAACTTAAAAAAAATCTGTCACCACTAGATGTCAAATTACCAACTATTTTTATGTTTATAAATCTGTCGCAATGTGACAGAATTTTTAAGTGAAAAATAAAACTGTTACAACAATCATAAAAAATCTGCCACAAAATTCCTAGAAATTTGACTAAAACAATGAAAATCTGTCATGACTTTATAAATAAGTGTGTCGCGTTCAGAAAATCTGCTGTTCACAAAAAATCTGTCGTTACACACTTCAAATAAATCTGCCATAGAAAACAAATCTGCCGTCAAACTCTACAAATTAATCTGCCATCTAAAATAAGTCTGCCAAGAAAAACTGCTATCGACAATAAATCTGCCACTTACAAATTAATCTGCCATTACTTGTATGGCAGACTTTTATAAAAAAAAAACGAAATTGCAGAATTTTTAACCAAGGGTAATATTGACTTTTTCCTAACAAAGCAAAAAATGATCTTTTTGGTATGAAACTAACCAACTGACCCTCAAATTTTAGGAGCTAATCTAGCAATTAACTGCTCAATTTGGGTCAAACTAGTAATTTTCCCATTTAAATATAAATTCAAATAAAAATGAAAGAGAATCATATATTTATGTTTGAATGAGGTAGAAAGATTTCCTTATTTTTTAAAATCTTACCTATAATTAATTTTAAAATTTTTGGTAACTAATATTAAAGTTAATGCATTGAATGCTAGTTGTTTCCAAAATGAATTTTTTGTCAAAAGTTGCTGCAAAAATACTAGTATAGATGTATAAAAGTAAATAAATAGACCGAGTTATCCAATGTGACATTTAGTGTAAAAGGTGCGACTCTGCGGTTGAGACTATTAATCATGTTTTCTGTAAATGTCTTCGCTCGTGTGAAGTTTGGGATTTATCTCCGACTCTGGTCTCGTCAGAGGGTTTTACATATGACTCGGTGTAATCGAATTTGGATTTTGTTTTCTGGAAGGATGCCCTCAAAAGAGTGATCCTGATCAACTTTTTCAATTACCATGAATTTTATGAGCAATCTGGAAATCCATAAACAAAAAAGTTTTTCAAGGTTTAGAGATTGAGGCAAATGATATAATTGCAAAAAAAAATGATATAATTGCTAAGGCTTTGGGCGATAAGTTAGTCTGGGAAGAGGCGCTCTCTTTTACGGAGGTCATGTCAGCTCCATCTCCGTCTTCGCATGTCCATGTTTTTCACCTCGTGTCTAAGACGGAGCCTCACCCCCTGCATTTGGAGTTAGAAAAGTTGTTGTGGGCCATAAAGCGGATACGTGCTGTAGGAATCAGTTGTCAACATCTTGAGACTGATTGTGCTGAGTTACTCACTATGGTGCAGTCCAAAATTGCGCATCTTTCTCCAACCTGCATGATGAGTTTAACTTGCTGGAGTCCTTCCCACTATTCTCCATCTCTTGGATCCCGCATGCGGCAAATACGAAGGCGGATTATTTTTCCTGTGCTTCGTTTTCTCTTAGCTCTGGAGTTTCTTTTGTAAACTTCTTCCCTCTGGCTTTAGCAACTAACCGAGAAAATTCCTTTTAATTTATTGTTTGGTTGAAAAAAAATATATACACTTTTAGTTAAAGAAAATAGTTGTAGATAAGTTCAAAGTTATTAAAATAAAATGAAATTTAGCAAAAATATATATTAATTCTTTTTGTACGTAAAAACAATGTATAAAAGTAAAGAGATAAACTTTTAGTTATAGAAAATAGTGGTTTTTTTTTTGCTGTAATACACTAATGTATATCCATTTACAAATATACTATCTACATTACCACTAAAAATGTATTTGTACACACACAAATATTTTACTTGTAAAATATTGTAACATCCGTGAACCAAAAATCCCGGTTTGGGATCTGCATCGGTCGATGCAGGTTCTGCATCGGTCGATGCAAGGTCTAATTCCTGCGTTTTGACTTAAGTCAAACGCTGCGTTTTGGGGAGAAGAGAAAGGGAAAACCCTTAACTCGTTTCTTTTGGTCTCATTCGCGAGTTGGCCGATTTTTAGAGAGAAAAGAAAAGAGAGAAAAGTTCTTGAGAGATTCTTGGAGTTTTGGTGCTTCCTGAGGAGATCTGTAGCTGGGATTGCTGTAGGAGCTTCTAGGAAACGTTTTCTTGCTTTTGTGTTGTTCAGATTCGTCTTGGCACAGGTAAGTGCAGGACCATGGCTGATCTAAGCTAGAGAAATTCAGTGATTTGCTTGTTGTTTGTTGGTAGACGTATTAGGTTGTTGTATGGACGTTTAGGAAGCTTCTTGCGGCTTGGGATTGAGTTTCTGTGGTTGTAGGAACGAGATCCGGCGAGAAACTTTGGAGAAATCACGGTGCTCGACGTTGCGTCGATCGATGCATATTCTTGCATCGGTCGATGCAAGTGCGAGGACGGCGCGATGAACTTTAGGGTTTTTCGTGTGCGTCGAGCATGCGTCGGTCGATGCAGACTGGGTATCGGTCGATGCAAGCAACACTTGCATCGATCGATGCAGCTTCTGTATCGATCGATGCTTCTCCTGTTGGCATCGATCAATGCAGTGTGGCATCGGTCGATGCTACGTCCTGTTTTGTTGTTGTTTGTTGATTGTTGGGTGAAGATTACTGATACTCTATTGCTTGTGTGTATAGCCCAGTAGATGGGAGGATTGCCTTACTGAGTGTTTGTAAAATACTCATGCATTGCAATATGTGTTTGTGGTGCAGGTAAAGGCAAAGTGTGACCGTGGGATCCAGGCAGTGAAGAGGAGAATGTTCTAGGGACTCGGTTGATTGTTGATCTGGCATTGTTAGGTTGCTAGAGTTGAGTCTTAGAGCATGGTTTAGGTTTCTGGTTACTTGGTTTCATGATGTTTTGGATCATTAGTTAAGGATAGAATTATAGTGGATATTTATATCATTGGATTGATATTTATTGGTTATTATTATTATTATTTTCCGCTGTTGGTTGTGTTTGAGGTTAGGTGACTAGTGGGTATGGGACCACTAGTTGTAGTTTATTTATTATATTATATATATATTTATTTAAAAAAAAAAAAAGGTCGGTCGTTTCATTTTGGTATCAGAGCCCTTACGGTTCTAGGTTTGGGTTCACTAGGCTTTGTGCTGTAGATGTTTGGGATTGCATGTCTTGATTGATTATGTGAGTTAGTCAATTGTGTGTGGCATGGAGTCCTAGAACGTCCTCTTCGAGCCTATTGGTGATTCCACGGTGAGTTTCTATTTCTGTGTTAATTAGTAATTGTTTGCTTAGCCTTCTGTTCATGGTAGTGCAGATGGTTAGAGGTGGTGCTGTTGCTGGTCGAGGTCGTGGACGCGGTCGTGGTCGCGGACGTGGTCGTGGTAGGGGCAGAGTCCCAGTGGTTAGTGAGACCGAGGACCAGAGTGTGACAGCTGAGGGTGTTGGCGAGTCGCAGGGTGTACCGGGGGATTCAGTGAGTGTGGCCGGAGGGGGCGGTGTTGATGCTCCAGTGGTCGGTGATGCTAGGGTCCCGGGTGTGGGAGCCCCAGCGGGTGGAGTCCCTGGTGTTGACATTGCGGCTTTGCTAGCACAGGTGTTGGAGCGGTTACCACCTGTGGTACCGGCTCAGGCTCGGGTAGTGCCACCAGTGGTGGCGGAGGAGCGGCAGCCAGTGGCTGCAGATGTGGGGGTTCATGCTCGTTATCTCAACATGTTGTTAGAGATGGGCAAGTTGCGTACTGAGCAGTTCTCAGGAGGTGTAGATCCTACTGCTGCGGATGCGTGGAGGACGAGAGTGGAACGTAACTTCCACACTCTGAGATGTCCTGAGGAGTTCTGGGTGGACATAGGGGTCTACTTTTTGAGTGGAGATGCTGAGTTGTGGTGGAGGTCTGTGGCTGCTAGGAGGGTGCAGCGGGAGATGACTTGGGCTGACTTTGTTCTGGAGTTCAACCGCAAGTATTTTCCTAGAGAGGCATTGGATCGTTTGGAGGTGCAGTTCCTTCAGTTGTCTCAGGGGACACGGTCAGTGCGGGAGCTGGACTTGGAGTTCAGTCGACTTCTATGTTATGGGGGTCGGAGTATGGAGTCTGAGGAGGCTCAGATCAGGAGGTTTTTGAGGGCTCTACGTGATGATTTGAGAGTCCACTGCAGAGGGCGGAGTTATGCTACGCGTGCTGAGCTGGTTGAGACAGCAGCAGAGATTGAGGAGGATATCCGGGCACAGTCAGTGCCGGTTACTCCAGCAGTTCAGCCTAGTAAGGCTCAGCAGCAGGGTGGTTCTAGCAGGGGCGGTAGGCATGCCCAGGGAACCAAGAGGAAGTGGGAGGCTACGCAGAAGCCGAGTGGTGCTGGTTGCTTCAGCTGTGGGAGCAGGGATCACAAGATTGCTACTTGTCCCAAGAAGAGTGTTCCGGCGGCAGGGCCTCGGGTTTGTTATCACTGTAGGGAGACAGGGCACATCAGGCCTTTTTGCCCCAAGTTGCAGCCGGCAGCAGTGGCAGCGTTGCAGCAGGTGCAGCCTGGAGGGCAGCAGGTGGCACGGATTGAGCAGGCGCCACGGGTTTACACGACAGCAGAGACTGGTGGAACCAGTGCCGGGGCGATCACAGGTATAATTTCTGATACTTTAACTTTGTGAATTTATAGTAGGTTCAGTTTTTCTGTTTCCTGTGGAAAAGTGTTAGGTTCTCAACACATGAGGTTTGTGTAGGGACCTTGTTGGTGGGCGGGTTTAAGTCCCACGTTATGTTTGATTCTGGAGCTTCTCATAGCTTCATTACCCCGGAGTGTGCAGAGTGTGCGGGAATCAGAGGGGATCCCGGGGAGCGTACAGGAGTTGTTAGAGTTGCTGGAGGCAAGTTCCTGAGAGTTATTGGACGAGCTGGAGGGGTTGATATTCAGATCGCAGGAGAGTCATGGCCAGCGGATTTGCTTATCAGTCCAGTGGAGTTGTATGATGTTATTCTCGGGATGGATTGGTTGCATCGGCATATGGTGCATTTGGATTGCCATAGGGGTAGAGTGGAGTTTGAGCGTCCAGGAGAGAAGTTGGTTTTTCAGGGAATTAGACCGACTTCGGGGAGTCTCGTGATCTCAGCCATTCAGGCTAGGAAGATGATCGAGAAGGGCCGTGAGGCTTATTTGGTCACTATATCTATGCCAGAGTCAGTGGGGAAGTCTACGGTTAGCGGTATTCCGGTAGTAGAGGAGTTTGAGGATGTGTTTCAGTCTTTGCAGGGATTACCACCATCTCGGTCGGATCCTTTCACCATTGAACTGGAACCGGGGACGACACCGTTATCCAAGGCTCCTTACAGAATGGCTCCAGCAGAGATGGCAGAGCTGAAGAAGCAGCTAGAGGATTTGTTGAGTAAGGGATTCATCCGTCCTAGTGTATCACCATGGGGAGCGCCGGTGTTGTTTGTGAAGAAGAAGGATGGGAGTTTCAGATTATGCATTGATTATCGGGGTTTGAACCGGGTCACTGTGAAGAACAAGTATCCTCTTCCTAGGATCGATGAGTTGTTGGATCAGTTGAGGGGAGCTACTTGGTTCTCTAAGGTGGATCTGGCGTCGGGTTATCATCAGATACCGATAGATGAGGCAGATGTGAGGAAGACTGCTTTCAGGACGAGGTATGGGCATTATGAGTTTGTGGTGATGCCTTTCGGGTTGACTAACGCACCAGCAGCGTTTATGAGATTGATGAACAGTGTGTTTCAGGAGTTTCTGGATGTATCTGTCATCATTTTCATCGACGATATCCTGGTCTATTCTAAGAGTCCTGAGGAGCATGCAGTGCATTTGAGGGCGGTTATGGAGAAGCTGCGGGAGCAGAAGTTGTTTGCTAAGTTGAGCAAGTGTAGTTTCTGGCAGCGTGAGATGGGTTTTCTGGGTCATATCATTTCTGCAGAAGGGGTTTTTGTGGATCCAGAGAAGATTCAGGCTATCAGAGATTGGCCCAGACCGCAGAATGCTACAGAGATCAGAAGTTTTCTCGGTTTGGCAGGTTATTACAGGAGATTTGTGCAGGGGTTTACAAGCAGAGCACGTCCTATGACTAAGTTGACGGGGAAGGATGTTCCTTTTGTCTGGTCAGAAGAGTGTGAGGAAGGCTTTGCAAGCCTGAAGGAGATGTTGACTACTGCGCCAGTATTGGCTTTGCCTGAGCAGGGAGAACCCTATGTGGTTTATACAGATGCATCCAGAGTTGGTTTGGGGTGTGTTCTGATGCAGCATGGGAAGGTGATTGCCTATGCATCGCGGCAGTTGCGGGTGCATGAAGGCAACTATCATACTCATGATTTGGAGATGGGTGCTGTAGTCTTTGCCCTGAAGATTTGGAGGTCTTATCTTTATGGTGCAAAGGTGCAGGTGTTTACAGATCATAAGAGCCTGAAGTATATATTCACTCAGCCTGAGTTGAATTTGAGGCAGAGGCAGTGGATGGAGCTTGTGGCAGACTATGATTTGGAGATAGCCTATCATCCAGGTAAGGCTAACACGGTTGCAGATGCTCTGAGTCGGAAGAGGGTAGCTTCGGCTCAAGAGCAAGAGATGGAGTCTCTAGTAGGAGAGATCAGTGCGTTGAGCTTGTGTGCTGTTTCACTGGAACCGTTGGGTTTGGAAGCAGTTGACCGAGCAGATCTTTTGAGTAGGGTGCGGTTGGCACAAGAGAAGGATTTGGGGCTGGTGAATGCCTCAAAGGATGTTGAGTCAGAGTATCAGGTCTCAGATAATGGTACTATCTTGGTGCATGGTCGGATTTGTGTGCCCAAGGATGAGGAGTTGAGGCAGGAGATTCTGAGAGAGGCTCATTCGATCAAGCTATCTATTCATCCAGGAGCGACTAAGATGTACTGTGACCTCAAGAGGTACTATCATTGGGCCGGGATGAAGAAGGATGTAGCGGGTTGGGTTTTGAGGTGTGATGTGTGTCAGCTAGTGAAGGCTGAGCATCAGGTTCCTGGCGGATTACTGAAGAGTTTACCCATTCCTGAGTGGAAGTGGGATATGATTACCATGGACTTTGTGGTAGGATTACCAGTGTCACGGACCTTTGATGCTATTTGGGTCATTGTGGACCGGTTGACTAAGTCAGCGCATTTTCTGGCCATTAAGAAGACTGATGGAGCAGCGGTCTTGGCTAAGAAGTATGTGAGGGAGATAGTCAGATTGCATGGGGTGCCAGCGAGCATTGTGTCTGACAGAGATTCTAAGTTCACTTCGGTGTTCTGGCAGGCATTTCAGGCAGAGATGGGCACTAAGGTGCATATGAGTACAGCTTATCATCCCCAGACAGATAGACAGTCTGAGAGGACGATCCAGACGTTGGAGGATTTGCTGAGGATGTGTGTTTTGGATTGGGGTGGCCATTGGGCAGATCACCTGAACCTGGTAGAGTTTGCTTACAACAACAGCTATCAGGCGAGTATTGGTATGGCTCCTTATGAGGCTTTGTATGGGAGGCCGTGTCGTACACCGTTATGCTGGACTCAGGTGGGAGAGAGGAGCATGTACGAGGCAGATTTCGTTCAGGAGACCTCAGAGAAAATTCGGGTTCTCAAGCTGAACATGAAAGAGGCTCAGGATAGGCAGAGAAGTTATGCTGATAAGAGGAGGAGAGACCTGGAGTTTCAGGTAGGAGACAGAGTGTACCTCAAGATGGCCATGTTGCGGGGTCCGAACAGGTCATTGACAGAGACTAAGTTGAGTCCGAGGTATATGGGTCCGTTCAGAGTGATTGAGCGAGTTGGACCAGTGGCATATAGACTGGAGTTACCTGAGGTTATGCGTGCGTTCCATAAGGTATTCCATGTGTCTATGTTGCGGAAGTGTCTCCGTGAGGATGATAAGTTGTTGGCTAAGATTCCTGAAGATCTTCAGCCTAACATGACTTTGGAGGCGAGACCAGTGAGGGTTCTCGAGAGGAGGATCAAGGAACTTCGGAAGAAGAAGGTTCCTTTGATGAGAGTCCTTTGGGACTGTGATGGTGTGGAGGAGCAGACTTGGGAACCTGAGGCAAGGATGAAGGCAAGGTTCAAAAAGTGGTATGAGAAGCAACCACGACCTGAGCTTGCCTAGTCTGGTTCCGTCTGTAATCCGTGGCTGGAGCGGGAATGGAGTATTCCAGCCCATCTCTCTTGTTACTCGGTCGCTTGGGGTGGTTGGTTGTGCGACTCAGTAACAAGATGAGGTGGTGCTCGGGGTACAAAGTTTCCGTGAGGCGGGGTTTGGGGGAAAAGTTTTCTGAATTAGAAGTTTCCTTAAGTGGAAAGTTTCCAGAAATGGAAAGTGCTAAATATGGAAAGTTTCTCGGGAAAGAGAATTTGTCCAGTTTAGCGGTGGAAAGCCTTGGAGGGGCTTGTGTGTGGCCTTTGTGGCGGGCTGTTTAGCCGTTTGTTTGGCCTTTGTGGCGGGCTGTTTAGCCGTTTTGTTTGGCCTTTGTGGCGGGCTGTTTAGCCGTTTTGTTTGGCCTTTGTGGCGGGCTCTTTAGCCAGAGTGTCTTTGTGACGGTCCTTCGGGACAGATGCCTTTGTGGCGGGCTGTTTAGCCAGAGTGTCTTTGTGACGGTCCTTCGGGACAGATGCCTTTGTGGCGGGCTGTTTAGCCAGAGTGTCTTTGTGACGGTCTTTCGGGACAGATGGCCTTTGTGGCGGGGCTGTTTAGCCAGAGTGCCTTGGTGGCGGTCCTCTTTAGGACATTTGTTTGGCCTTGGTGGCGGTCCTCTTTAGGACATTTGTTTGGCCTTGGTGGCGGTCCTCTTTAGGACATTTGTTTGGCCTTGGTGGCGGTCCTCTTTAGGACATTTTGTTTGGCCTTTGTGGCCGCCCTTGTGGCGGGTATATGACCCTTGTGTGGTCATGAGGTATTCCAGTGAGGGAATATGTGGTTGGTAGGACATTGTGATGTTTTACGCGAGCCACGGGAAGGAAACCTGGATAGGGATAGGACTCAGACGTGTTCAGAATCGTTTGCTCGCGGCTCTTGGAGGACTTTGGTTCTCCTAGTACTGCCATATTCGGAGACTTTGTGACTTTGGAGTATGGTTGGTATATCGACTTCGGACGACGGTCCGGAGGCGCGCTGTAGGGTGACGACCCGAGAGACGAGTTTGGATTTTCCTTATATATACATTATGGCATGCGGGCTTCGGCCCGATGAGGAGCCAACATTGGCATGCAGACTTAGGTCTGATGAGGAGCTAATGAAACTCAAGGTTTAGGCCTATGAGAAAAAGGAAAGTCCAAAAGTCGAGAGCAAATGACGCCTGGAGCGTGAAGTCTATCGCCTAGAGGTGACCTTCTGTAGATCGGTCGGAGGAGTGCGGGCCGTGGAGACGGTTGCACGGGAGTCCTTGGCTGATGGTTGTTTGGGATTCGAGGACGAATCCAGTTTGGTGGGGGAGAATTGTAACATCCGTGAACCAAAATCCCGGTTTGGGATCTGCATCGGTCGATGCAGGTTCTGCATCGGTCGATGCAAGGTCTAATTCCTGCGTTTTGACTTAAGTCAAACGCTGCGTTTTGGGGAGAAGAGAAAGGGAAAACCCTTAACTCGTTTCTTTTGGTCTCATTCGCGAGTTGGCCGATTTTTAGAGAGAAAAGAAAAGAGAGAAAAGTTCTTGAGAGATTCTTGGAGTTTTGGTGCTTCCTGAGGAGATCTGTAGCTGGGATTGCTGTAGGAGCTTCTAGGAAACGTTTTCTTGCTTTTGTGTTGTTCAGATTCGTCTTGGCACAGGTAAGTGCAGGACCATGGCTTATCTAAGCTAGAGAATTCAGTGATTTGCTTGTTGTTTGTTGTTAGACGTATTAGGTTGTTGTATGGACGTTAGGAAGCTTCTTGTGGCTTGGGATTGAGTTTCTGTGGTTGTAGGAACGAGATCCGGCGAGAAACTTCGGAGAAATCACGGTGCTCGACGTTGCGTCGATCGATGCATAGCTTGCATCGGTCGATGCAAGTGCGAGGACGGCGCGATGAACTTTAGGGTTTTCGTGTGCGTCGAGCATGCGTCGGTCGATGCAGACTGGGTATCGGTCGATGCAAGTTACACTTGCATCGATCGATGCAGCTTCGTATCGATCGATGCTTCTCCTGTTGGCATCGATCGATGCATGTGGCATCGGTCGATGCTATGTCCTGTTTTGGTTATTGTTTGTTGATTGTTGTGTGTTGATTACTGATACTCTAATGCTTGTGTGTATAGCCCAGTAGATGGGAGGATTGCCTTACTGAGTATTTATAAAATACTCATGCATTGCAATATGTGTTTGTGGTGCAGGTAAAGGCAAAGTGTGACCGTGGGATCCAGGCAATGAAGAGGAGGATGTTCTAGGGACTCGGTTGGTTGCTGATCTGGCATTGATAGGTTGCTAGAGTTGAGTCTTAGAGCATTGTTTAGGTTGCTGGTTATTTGTTTTATGTTGTTGGATCTTTAGTTAAGATTGGAATTGATATTGGAGTATTGTTATATTTTATTATTGGATTATATTGGATATTGCTATTGATTTCCGCTGTTGGTTGTGTTTGTGGTTAGGTGACTAGTGGGTATGGGACCACTAGTTGTAGGTTATTTATTATATTATATTTAGTATTTATTATTTTATTATTTTTAAAAAAAAAAAAAAGTCGGTCGTTTCATTTTGGTATCAGAGCCCTTACGGTTCTAGGTTTGGGTTCACTAGGCTTTGTGCTGTAGATGTTTGGGATTGCAAGTCTTGATTGATTATGTGAGTTAGTCAATTGTGTGTGGCATGGAGTCCTAGAACATCCTCTTCGAGCCTATTGGTGATTCCACGGTGAGTTTCTATTTCTGTGTTAAATAGTATTTGTTTGCTTAGCCTTCTGTTCATGGTAGTGCAGATGGTTAGAGGTGGTGCTGTTGCTGGTCGAGGTCGTGGACGCGGTCGTGGTCGTGGTCGCGGACGTGGTCGTGGCAGGGGCAGAGTCCCAGTGGTTAGTGAGACCGAGGACCAGAGTGTGACAGCTGAGGGTGTTGGCGAGTCGCAGGGTGTTCCGGGGGATTCTGTGAGTGTGGCCGGAGGGGGCGGTGTTGATGCTCCAGTGGCCGGTGATGCTAGGGTCCCGGGTGTGGGAGCCCCAGCAGGTGGAGTCCCTGGTGTTGACATTGCGGCTTTGCTAGCACAGGTGTTGGAGCGGTTACCACCTGTGGTACCGGCTCAGGCTCGGGTAGTGCCACCAGTGGTGGCGGAGGAGCGGCAGCCAGTGGCTGCAGATGTGGGGGTCCATGGTCGTTATCTCACCATGTTGACAGAGATGGGTCGGTTGCGTACTGAGCAGTTTTCAGGAGGTGTAGATCCTACTGCTGCGGATGCGTGGAGGACGAGAGTGGAACGTAACTTCCACACTCTGAGATGTCCTGAGGAGTTCTGGGTGGACATAGGGGTCTACTTTTTGAGTGGAGATGCTGAGTTGTGGTGGAGGTCTGTGGCTGCTAGGAGGGTGCAGCGGGAGATGACTTGGGCTGACTTCGTTTTGGAGTTCAACCGCAAGTATTTTCCTAGAGAGGCATTGGACCGGCTGGAGGTGCAGTTCCTTCAGATATCTCAGGGGACGCGGTCAGTGCGGGAGCTGGATTTAGAGTTCAGTCGACTCTTATGTTATGGGGGTCGGGCTATGGAGTCCGAGGAGGCTCAGGTGAGGAGGTTTATGAGAGCTCTACGGGATGATTTGAGAGTTCACTGTAGAGGACGGTATTATGCTACGCGTGCAGAGCTGGTCGAGACTGCAGCAGAGATCGAGGAGGATATCCGGGCACAGTCAGTGTCGGTTACTCCAGTAGCTCAGCCTAGTAAGGCTCAGCGGCAGGGTGGTTCCAGCAGGGGCGGTAGGCATGCTCAGGGAACCAAGAGGAAGTGGGAGGCTACGCAGAAGCCGAGTGGTGCAGGTTGCTTCAGTTGTGGAAGCAAGGATCACAAGGTTGCTAGTTGTCCCAAGAGGAGTGTTCCGACGGCGGGGCCTCGGGTATGTTACCATTGCAGGGAGACGGGGCACATCAGGCCTTTTTGTCCCAAGTTGCAGCCGGCAGCAGTGGCAGCGTTGCAGCAGGTGCAGCCTGGTGGTCAGCAGGTGGCACGGATTGAGCAGGGGCCTCGGGTTTACACGACAGCTGAGACTGGTGGAACCAGTGCCGGGCGATCACAGGTATATTTTCTGGTACTTAACTTTGTGAATTTTTAGTAGGTTCAGATTGTATATGTTTCCTGTGATAAAGTGTTAGGTTCTCAACACATGAGGTTTGTGTAGGGACCTTGTTGGTGGGCGGGTTTAAGTCCCATGTTATGTTTGATTCTGGAGCTTCGCATAGCTTCATTACTCCAGAGTGTGCAGTGTGCGGGGATCAGCGGGGATCCTGGAGAGCGTGCAGGAGTTGTCAGAGTTGCGGGAGGCGAGTTCCTGAGAGTGATTGGACGAGCTAGGGGAATTGATATTCAGATCGCAGGAGAGTCGTGGCCAGCTGATTTGCTTATCAGTCCAGTGGAGCTGTATGATGTTATTCTCGGGATGGATTGGTTGCACCGGCATAGGGTGCATTTGGATTGCCATCGGGGTAGAGTGGAGTTTGAGCGTTCAGGAGGGAAGTTGGTTTTTCAGGGTATTAGACCGACTTCGGGGAGTCTCGTGATCTCAGCCATTCAGGCTGGGAAGATGATCGAGAAGGGCCGTGAGGCTTATCTGGTTACTATATCTATGCCAGAGTCAGTGGGGAAGTCTACGGTTAGCGGTATTCCGGTAGTGGAGGAATTTGAGGATGTGTTTCAGTCTTTGCAGGGATTACCACCATCACGGTCGGATCCTTTTACCATTGAACTGGAACCGGGGACGACACCGTTATCCAAGGCTCCTTACAGAATGGCTCCAGCAGAGATGGCAGAGCTGAAGAAGCAGCTAGAAGATTTGTTGAGTAAGGGATTCATCCGTCCTAGTGTATCACCGTGGGGAGCGCCGGTGTTGTTTGTGAAGAAGAAGGATGGGAGTTTCAGGTTGTGTATTGATTATCGGGGTTTGAACCGGGTCACTGTGAAGAACAAGTATCCTCTTCCTAGGATCGATGAGTTGTTGGATCAGTTGAGGGGTGCTACTTGGTTCTCCAAGGTAGATCTGGCGTCGGGTTATCATCAGATACCGATAGATGAGGCAGATGTGAGGAAGACTGCTTTCAGGACGAGATATGGGCACTATGAGTTTGTGGTGATGCCCTTCGGTTTGACTAACGCACCAGCAGCGTTTATGAGATTGATGAACAGTGTGTTTCAGGAGTTTCTGGATGTATCTGTCATCATTTTCATCGACGACATCCTGGTTTATTCTAAGAGTCCTGAGGAGCATGCAGTGCATTTGAGAGCTGTCATGGAGAAGCTGCGGGAACAGAAGCTATTTGCTAAGTTGAGCAAGTGCAGTTTTTGGCAGCGTGAGATGGGCTTTCTGGGTCACATTGTTTCTGCAGAGGGGGTTTCTGTAGATCCAGAGAAGATTCAGGCTATCGGGATTGGCCTAGACCGCAGAATGCCACAGAGATCAGGAGTTTCCTTGGATTGGCAGGTTATTACAGGAGATTTGTGCAGGGGTTTGCAAGTAGAGCACGTCCTATGACTAAGTTGACAGGGAAGGATGTTCCTTTTGTCTGGTCAGAAGAGTGTGAGGAAGGCTTTCCAAGCCTGAAGGAGATGTTGACTACTGCGCCAGTATTGGCTTTGCCAGAGCAGGGAGAACCCTATGTGGTTTTTACAGATGCATCGAGAGTTGGTTTGGGGTGTGTTCTGATGCAGCATGGGAAGGTGATTGCTTATGCATCGCGGCAGTTGCGGGTGCATGAAGGCAACTATCCTACTCATGATTTGGAGATGGGTGCTGTAGTTTTTGCCCTGAAGATTTGGAGATCTTATCTTTATGGTGCAAAGGTACAGGTGTTCACAGATCATAAGAGCCTGAAGTATATATTCACTCAGCCTGAGTTGAATTTGAGACAGAGGCGGTGGATGGAGCTTGTGGCGGATTATGATTTGGAGATAGCCTATCATCCTGGTAAGGCTAACACGGTTGCAGATGCTCTGAGTCGGAAGAGGGTAGCTTTGGCTCAGGAGCAGGAGATGGAGTCTCTGGTAGGAGAGATCAGTGCGTTGAGCTTGTGTGCTGTTTCACTGGAACCGTTGGGTTTGGAAGCAGTGGACAGAGCAGATCTTCTGAGTAGGGTGCGGTTGGCACAGGAGAAGGATTTGGGGCTGGTGAATGCCTCAAAGGATGTTGATTCAGAGTATCAGGTCTCAGATAATGGTACTATCTTGGTGCATGGTCGGATTTGTGTGCCCAAGGATGAGGAGTTGAGGCAGGAGATTCTGAGAGAGGCTCATTCGAGCAAGCTATCTATTCATCCAGGAGCGACTAAGATGTACCGTGACCTCAAGAGGTACTATCATTGGGTCGGGATGAAGAAGGATGTGGCTAGTTGGGTTTCGAGGTGTGATGTGTGTCAGCTAGTGAAGGCTGAGCATCAGGTTCCTGGCGGGTTACTGAAGAGCTTACCCATTCCTGAGTGGAAGTGGGATATGATTACCATGGATTTTGTGGTAGGATTGCCAGTGTCACGGACTTTTGATGCTATATGGGTCATTGTGGACCGGTTGACTAAGTCAGCACATTTTCTGGCCATTAAGAAGACTGATGGAGCAGCGGTCTTGGCTAAGAAGTATGTGAGAGAGATAGTCAGATTGCATGGGGTGCCAGCGAGCATTGTGTCTGACAGAGATTCTAAGTTCACTTCGGTGTTCTGGCAGGCATTTCAGGCAGAGATGGGCACTAAGGTGCATATGAGTACTGCTTATCATCCCCAGACAGATGGACAGTCGGAGAGGACGATCCAGACGTTAGAGGATTTGCTGAGGATGTGTGTGTTGGATTGGGGTGGCCATTGGGCAGATCACCTGAACCTGGTAGAGTTTGCTTACAACAACAGCTATCAGGCGAGTATTGGTATGGCTCCTTATGAGGCTTTGTATGGGAGGCCGTGTCGTACACCGTTATGCTGGACTCAGGTGGGGGAGAGGAGCATGTACGGGGCAGATTTTGTTCAGGAGACCTCAGAGAAGATTCGGGTTCTCAAGCTGAACATGAAAGAGGCTCAGGATAGGCAGAGGAGTTATGCAGATAAGAGGAGAAGAGACCTGGAGTTTCAGGTAGGAGACAGAGTGTACCTCAAGATGGCCATGTTGCGGGGTCCGAACAGGTCATTGACAGAGACTAAGTTGAGTCCGAGGTATATGGGTCCGTTCAGAGTGATTGAGCGAGTTGGACCGGTGGCATATAGACTGGAGTTACCTGAGGTTATGCGTGCTTTCCATAAGGTATTCCATGTGTCTATGTTGCGGAAGTGTCTCCGTGAGGATGATCAGTTGTTGGCTAAGATTCCAGAAGATCTTCAGCCTAACATGACTTTGGAGGCGAGACCAGTGAGGGTTCTCGAGAGGAGGATCAAGGAACTTCGGAAGAAGAAGGTTCCTTTGATGAGAGTCCTTTGGGACTGTGATGGTGTGGAGGAGCAGACTTGGGAACCTGAGGCAAGGATGAAGGCAAGGTTCAAGAAGTGGTATGAGAAGCAACCACGACCTGAGCTTGCCTAGTCTGGTTCCGTCTGTAATCCGTGGCTGGAGCGGGAATGGAGTATTCCAGCCCATCTCTCTTGTTACTCGGTCGCTTGGGGTGGTTGGTTGTGCGACTCAGTAACAAGATGAGGTGGTGCTCGGGGTACAAAGTTTCCGTGAGGCGGGGTTCGGGGGAAAAGTTTCCCGGAATAGAAGTTTCCTTAAGTGGAAAGTTTCCAGAAATGGAAAGTGCTAAATATGGAAAGTTTTATGGGAGTTAGAATTTGTCCATTTTAGCGGTGGGAAGCCTTGGAGGGGCTTTTGTGGCCTTTGTGGCGGACTTTCGAGTCAGAGTGCCGGTGTGTGGCGGTCTTGTTAGACATTGTGTGGCCTTTGTGGCGGGCTTTTAGCCAATTGTGTGGCCTTTGTGGCGGGCTTTTAGCCATTTGTTGGCCTTTGTGGCGGGCTGTTTAGCCAGAGTGTCTTTGTGACGGTCCCTCGGGACAGATGGTCTTTGTGACGGTCCTTCGGGACAGATGGTCTTTGTGACGGTCCTTCGGGACAGATGGTCTTTGTGACGGTCCTTCGGGACAGATGGTCTTTGTGACGGTCCTTCGGGACAGATGGTCTTTGTGACGGTCCTTCGGGACAGATGGTCTTCGTGACGGTCCTTCGGGACAGATGGTCTTCGTGACGGTCCTTCGGGACGAGTGGCCTTGGTGGCGGTCCTTTTTAGGACATTTGTTTGGCCTTGGTGGCGGTCCTCGTGAGGACATTTTGTTGGCCTTTGTGGCGGCCTTTGTGGCGTGTATATGATCCTTGTGTGGTCATATGGTATTCCAGTGAGGGAATATGTGGCTGGTAGAACATTGAGATGTTTTTACGCGAGTCACGGGAAGGAAACCTGGATAGGGATAGGACTCAGACGTGTTCAGAATCGTTTGCTCGCGGCTCTTGGAGGACTTTGGTTCTCCTAGTACTGCCATATTCGGAGACTTTGTGACTTTGGAGTATGGTTGGTATATCGACTTCGGACGACGGTCCGGAGGCGCGCTGTAGGGTGACGACCCGAGAGACGAGTTTGGATTTTTCCTTATATATTATGGCATGCGGGCTTAGGCCCGATGAGGAGCCAACATTGGCATGCGGACTTAGGTCTGATGAGGAGCCGATGAAACTCAAGGTTTAGGCCTATGAGAAAAAGGAAAGTTCAAAAGTCGAGAGCAACTGATGCCTGGAGCGTGAGTCTATCGCCTAGAGGTGACCTTCTGTAGATCGGTCGGAGGAGTGCGGGCCGTGGAGACGGTTGCACGGGAGTCCTTGGCTGATGGTTGTTTGGGATTCGAGGACGAATCCAGTTTGGTGGGGGAGAATTGTAACATCCGTGAACCGGAATTCCGGTTTAGGATGTGCATCGATCGATGCAGTAGGAGCATCGATCGATGCTGACTCAATTCTGTGCGTTTTGACTTAAGTCAAACGCTGCGTTTTGGGGAAGGAAAACCCTTAATTCGAGAGTTTTGTCTCATTCGTGTTTTTGGCCGCATTTGAGAGAAACGAAAGAGAAAGAAACTGTTCTTGACTGTTCTTGAGTTTTCTGGAGTTTTGGGGCGTTCTTTGGTGAGATCTGTAGCTGGGATTGCTGTAGGAGCTTCCTGGAAGCGTGTTCTTGCTGTTTTATTGTTTAGATTCGTCTTGGCACAGGTAAGTGCAGGACCATGGCTTATCTAAGCTAGAGAATTCAGTGATTTGCTTGTTTCTTGTTGTTAGACGTATTAGGTTGATGTTATGGACGTTAGGAAGTTTTCTTGTGGCTTGGGATTGAGTTTCTGTGGTTGTAGGAACGAGATCCGGCGAGAAACTTCGGAGAAATCACGGTGCTCGACGTTGCGTCGATCGATGCATAGCTTGCATCGGTCGATGCAAGTGCGAGGACGGCGCGATGAACTTTAGGGTTTTCGTGTGCGTCGAGCATGCGTCGATCGATGCAGATTGGGTATCGGTCGATGCAAGTTATACTTGCATCGATCGATGCAGCTTCTGTATCGATCGATGCTTCTCCTGTTGGGCATCGATCGATGCATGTGTGGCATCGGTCGATGCTATGTCCTGTTTTGGTTATTGCCTGTTGATTGTTGTGTGTTGATTACTGATACTCTAATGCTTGTGTGTATAGCCCAGTAGATGGGAGGATTGCCTTACTGAGTATTTATAAAATACTCATGCATTGCAATATGTGTTTGTGGTGCAGGTAAAGGCAAAGTGTGACCGTGGGATCCAGGCAATGAAGAGGAGGATGTTCTAGGGACTCGGTTGGTTGCTGATCTGGCATTGATAGGTTGCTAGAGTTGAGTCTTAGAGCATTGTTTAGGTTGCTGGTTATTTGTTTTATGTTGTTGGATCTTTAGTTAAGATTGGAATTGATATTGGAGTATTGTTATATTTTATTATTGGATTATATTGGATATTGCTATTGATTTCCGCTGTAGGTTATTTATTATATTATATTTAGTATTTATTATTTTATTATTTAAAAAAAAAAAAAAAAGTCGGTCGTTTCAGCTGGTTACTTGGTTTCATGATGTTTTGGATCATTAGTTAAGGATGGAATTATATTGGATATTTATATCATTGGATTGATATTTATTGGTTATTATTATTATTATTTTCCGCTGTTGGTTGTGTTTGAGGTTAGGTGACTAGTGGGTATGGGACCACTAGTTGTAGTTTATTTATTATATTATATATTTATTTATTTTAAAAAAAAAAAGGTCGGTCGTTTCAAATATACTCTTTAGTCTTTACTACAACCAACAAATTTTATTTATGAACACATTAAATAACCTATTATATATCTCTTTACCTTAATATTTTTATAGTTACAAAAATACATACGTTAATCTTACATACTCATATCTTATATATATATTACAATAGCAGTAATTATCTGATTGGTGAAAAAATATGAGAAGATTTATTATTATTTTTTCTAGTTCAACAATCTTTTTCTTTTTGTAAAAGTGAGTATTTACATGTTTTAAAACAGTAACAAATTATATAATTTTCACAATCATTTATTTATCTTATAAAAAAAATAATCATTTTTCTTGTAAAATTAGCAACTTAAAATTAAAATAAGTAAACAATATTATAATTTCAAATTTTATGATATATATATATATATATAATTTCCTTAAAATGATTTTGTCTAAATTTTAATGCTTTAAATTTTATAATTCTCTTACAAAGTTTTTTTTTCTTTAAAAGATTTTAAATAAAATTAGGTTTTATTTTCTCTATTTTACTTTTATATAAAATCTTGTTATGGTAGGTTTTGAATTTTTACATTTTAATTTTTTAAATTTTTATTAAAATTAAAATTGAAACGTGTCAACATCTGAATGATACAATTGACACTTGTCACGATCTTGTTAATGAGTAATTTTGATATCAAGCTTTATATAATAAGATAGCTTTTTTCGTCTGAATTTTATATTGAATAAAGACTTTCCAAAAGCCCAATATTACAGACCTTAGTTTGTCCACCCTAAAAATCAGACTTGCTCTTCGAGCCCCATACATTACCCCTTCCCTTGTTAGACTACACTATTCTTAAAACGTACTACCCCCAAAGAGCTATACAAAAAACAGTTTCCCACTATACCAAAACCCAGCTTAGGACAACACTTTAAGACAGTCAAACCGGGATACAAACCCTTTCTTCTTCGAAAACAGTAGCCAACCATCTTGGGATCTTGTTTCCACATAGGATTGAAGATGCAAATCTTATGTTATACTTTGGGCTATCAAGTTTGCTCCTCGGTTTGTTGCAGTATTTTCTGTTGCCACCCTCCAAAGAGCTATCTGACTCAAAAAAAACTCCTTATCGCCCCTGCTTGAGCTTTAAAAGAAGGTCATGCCTTTGGTCGTTCCACCACACCTACCATCTCTTTATCCTGAATACCAAAGATCACTCTATTTATTTTATGGCTTTTCATGCCTTCAATAGCCCATAAAATCACTCTCAGCTTTGTATCTTCTCCATTCAGAATACCCCCAAAAGCTCGTCGGCTCTGCATGATGACTTCACCTTTTTCATCTCTGAGGACCCATGCTCCCCCTACAACTTTGTTTCTACCTGACCATGCGCAGCCTACATTGCATTTGACCCAGCTCGGTGGAGGTTTTTCCCATCCTTTTGCTAAATTTTGACCATTCCTCATTCCATGAGCTATGGATGGCTGATTTAGTAATGATTCCCCTCCATCTTCTTTACAGTGAGCGTCAAACCACTCTGCAACATCTACTCTGATCTTGTCTACTGTCTCTCTTGCTGAAAATCTTCTCCCTTCAAACAGAAAGGTATTTCGATTTCTCCATATCCTCCATAATATCCAAGGGAAACTTTTCCTCAACTCAATAGGCCACTCCTTCTTGTCTCTGTTTTCTATTAAGTGATACATATATGAGAAAACTGATACATTTTGGAAACCTTCCGGAGGAAAAGGATAATCAGAAAAAGCCTATACCTCTCTAGCACCCGAGCAAGTGAATAGTGTATGATTTCAACTCCACAAAGTTGGCATACAGTATCGAATTCCATACCCCTTCCATTAAGCGTTTCAGCAACTGGTATTGCCCCCAATAAAATTTTCCAAAGGAAAATCTTTATTTTCGGATCAGTTTGGAGCTCCTCCATACCAATTTTTTCAGAACATTCATAGAAGGTAGAACTAATGCTTCTAGAATGAGAGAGGCACTTTTTTCTTTGTGAGCAAGCCAATATCCAGATTTAACCGTAAATTCTCCACTTTTATTGAATTTCCAGGCATAGTAGTCTTCTTGAGCCGCTATAGGTTTGATCGCTTTTATTCTTACTATATACTGGTCTAAGAAGTGCTCCTCAAGTTTCTCAAAATTCCAGAACCCCAATTGATCATCAATCAATTGACTCACTTTCATACCAACTTCAAACACTTGGTTTCTCCTCCAGGGAGCTCTGTACCCCTGATAATAAATCCATGGATCAATCCAAACGTTGATCGATTCTCCATTACCCACTTTTTTCACTAGCCCTTTGTTCAATAACTCATGACCACATAGGATACTTCTCACGAAAACGAGGGCCTTTTGCTCATTGGCTCTTCCAAGAAATTTGAGTCTTGATAATATCTACTCCTCATTACCCTGGACAGAAGACAATTTGGTTCTTAGAGCAGTCTCCAGGCCTGCTTTGCTAACAGGACTTGATTGAAAGATTGAATGTCCCTAAATCCCATACCTCCCAGATCTTTTGGTAGACATAATCTTTCCCACCTTTGCCAATGAATCTTATTATTATGTTCCTCATAACTCCACTAGATGGCGGCCACTACTGACTGGAGATTCTCGCAAGTCGAGATTGGAAGTTTAAAACATGACATGGCAAAGACTGGCATAGCCATCATCATTGTTTTAAATAACACTTCCTTCCACCTTGAGATAGGCATCTTGTGAACCATCCTGATAAGTTGGCCTTTACCCTGTCTTTCAGATAACTAAGCATATCAATTTTTGAGCCACTAAAGCACTCCGGTAAACCTGGATACGTACATGCTCCTCCCTCTGCCTGTATCCCCAAAATACCTTTGATACTTCCTTTCATCGCCTCATCAACCTTTCCTCCGAATGTTATCGAAGACTTTTTTAGGTTTACTGATTGCCCGTTGCTTCACCATACACTTTTAGAATGTTTTGTAAAGCTTGGCTCTGATCAGGTGTTGCTTTATTCAAAAAGAGAGAATCATCTGCGAACAAAAATTGGTGAATGCACGGCCCTTCCTGATTAAACTAAATGCCCTCAATCCTTCCTTCCAGTTGAGCTTTATTTAGCAGATGTGTGAGCCCTTCAGTGCATAGGACGAACAAGAAAGGAGAGAGGGGATCCCCTTGTCTCAATCCTCTCAGCGGGATAATCATACCAAATGGATTATCATTTATGAGAACTGAATATGTGACCAAAGAAACACATATCATAATCCAAGAGACCCACTTCTGATGAAACATTAAAGCTAAGAGTAAGGATATCAGGTAGCTACCCTCAATCCTATTGTAGGCTTTTGACATGTCTGATTTGACTGCCATAAACTCATGGGATATGTGCGGATGAGTCTGCAGGCTGTGGATAAGCTTATGCGTTATTAAGATATTGTCAGTATTCAACCTTTCTGGTACAAAGGCAGATTGTGTATCAGACACAATGGAAGCTAAAAACAGTTGAATCTTTGCAATGACTTTGTAGAGCACTGAGCACAGGCTAATGGGTCTTAAGTTTGCCATTTCCTTTGGATTGGGGGTCTTGGGGATCAGACAAAGGTGTGTATAGTTCCACTCCGTTGGTGAAACTCCATCCACAAAGAACTGTTTTCCTTCTGAAGTCACTTGAGGCGCCCCTACAGTGTCCTAGTATTGTTTGAAAAACAAAGCTGACATACCGTCTGGCACCAGAGCTTTTGCTGGATTGATTGAGAACATTGCTTCTTTTATCTCCTCGTCCCTTATCTCCTCTAATAGCACTTCATTCATTTGGTCTGTGACTCTAGGGATAAGCCCATCAAACCACTCAGAGAACCTGGTTGGGTTTGACGAGGTAAACAACTTTTGGAAATAAGCTGAAACAACTTCACCTTTTGCAGCTTCTGACTCTTGTGGATTCCCATAAAATATTTTAGCCTTTCAATTCTTTTCCTCTGTCTGTTCTCCTTAACCGATGCATGGAAAAACTTTGAGTTTTTGTTTCCACTCCTTAGCCATTTCTATTTACTCTTCTGTTTCCAGTAAGAACCCTCCTCCCTATAGGCTTTAGCCAGCTCCCTCTTGAGGACAAACACTTTGTGCGGTATAGGCCATCTTGCTGATTGCTCTTCTCTAAAGCCTCCTCCAACAGATGTATTTTTTCCTTTGAGTTTACAATATTTCTTTTTTTCCAGAAACTTAGAGCTTTCCTACAGGCTCTCAACCTGTCTGCTACCGACAAATTAATTCCTCTTCTTCTTGATATCCAGGCTTGAGCTATTGCTTTTTTCACTCCTTCCTTATGCAAAATACGTTTATCGAATTTGAATTTTCCTATGTACTTATCTTGGGATGTCATTAAATTCACCAACACTGGTCTGTGATCAGAACCCATAATCTCCAAAAAATGTTCATTCGATGGAGGGAAATTAGCAAACCAATCATCATTCCCAAATACTCTATCCAACCTACATTGAATCCAGTGATCTCCTCTTCTACCCGCCCAAGAGAAGGTATTCCCATTACTCGGCAATTCAACCATCCCACAGACTCGCAACATCTCAACAAAATCCTTCGAATCATTATCCGACCTTCTTGGTCCTCCCATTTTTCCCCATTATGTCTTAACTCATTAAACTCACCCAGCTTAAGCCATATGTCTCTCCTGCCAATTCTGACTCTAGACAATCATTCCCAAACTGCTCCTCTTATACTAATGTCTAGATCACCATATACACAGGAAACAAAAAAATTGGTAGCTCCAAACTGAACCTGAGCATCCAACAAATTTTTATCCGCAAACTTAAAATCAACATTCACACTACTTTTCCAGAGCATAGCTAGTCCACCACTTTTACCGATCGGGTCTACCGTATATACTTGATCATAACCTAGTGAAAGTTGAAGGCTTACTAACACATCTCTTTTATACATAGTTTCCATCAAGAACAACACCTCAGGATAGTGTTTTTTACGTATCTCCTTGAGGCGAGGAATTGTCAAATCATGTGACCGTCCCAATCCTTGACAATTCCAGCTTAATACGCTCATTGGGGTTTAGGCAAACCCCCCTTTGGGATCACCTCTTGAGGATTAAGCTTTGGCGATTTCGCAGTGCTTGTACCCTCATCATCTACTTTCCTTTTGTCCTTACTTCCCATTTCAGCTCCCATCTTTATTTCTGGAGTCATCCTCTCTTCATTATAAGCAATCAGCTTTGGTGTTCTATTACTTTTTGTAGGTCTTTTTCGTGGTTTGGTCTTTGTCTTTTTTAGAACAATCCCGGAGGATCCAACTTCGAAGGGGTTAGAACCATAAACCGTTGCATTGTTCTGAAACGGCTGGGATAGAGTAAGAAACTCACGAGACACCACCATCGCTGAGCTAGCCCCTTGCTCATTTAACCAACCCCTTTCTGTATCTACATCCACTATATTCTCAGTCATCCTCTCCTTAGAGCTAGAGGCTCCAAAACTCACTGTAGGCCCATGATTTCCATAGGAGAAAACCAAGCCTTTATCCGTATTCACATCATAATGGAAGATGGGGGGAGGTTCCAGTCTCAAAATAGATTTTGCTGCTATCAGATCCTTCTCTACTTCCCCTACCGAGGCTTTGACCTTATCCGCTCTTAGCAACCTTTCTTCTTCTGATGCAACTATCATATACGGTCTCATTCCTTCTAGTACCACAGGAGCAATTCGCGGTCTACCACTTATTGGATCAATAACCAATTGGTCTTCCTGCAGGATCTCATACAGACGATCGGTCATTTTCAGAATAAGTCCTTGTTTTGGCTTTTGAACTGCTTTTCCTTTAAGTTTTGCATCCTGAGCATCGTCTTTTCTCTTTATGATTATTGGGCAGTCATCCACCTCATGAGTCATCCTTTGGCATTCGAAACATCTCTTTTGTACTCTTTCATACTCAAAATAGACATTTGTCATACCTCCCTTTGGCAGATTGACTATTTTTGACCTCCTTAGCGGCCTAGGGACATCGAAAATCACTTTAACCCTGACATACTCTTCGATTTGAGGTTTCTCTGTATCAAAAGCCACCTCTACCACTTTTCCTATTACTTCCCCTAGAGCTGTGATAGCTTTTTTTTGTAATAGTTTATTGGTAGATTCCAAATCTGAATCCACATCGGAGTAAACTGGAGATAGTTATCAGGTGGTACCTCATACCATCTTTCTAACACCACCGACCAATCATTGAAGGTATGGATCCCTTTCTGTAGCATTTCTTCTAGGTTGAACTCGTTATTGAAGAAAAACTAGAACTTCTCCTTTGATAAAGCGACGCCCCTCGTTCTTCCTTCTTTTTGCCACATGCGAGGCATATTTCGAATCAAATTCTTCATCGACTGACATTTTGGGTTGAGGATTCTCCCCACTAAGCTCAGTGCGTTTGCCTTTACTGAAGTGAATTATGGAAAATCTAGCATATCAAACGGTACATCTTTCTCTTCCAGTGACATTGCCATCAGTGCTCTATCCATTGCATAAGACATCACCAACCTGCGATTAATTTCTTCTTTATCGCTCTCAGATCTAGAAAAAATTTTAAATTTTCCTAACTTTCTTTCTTACAACCTTTGCACGAAGTCTCTCTGGTTCTTGATAAGAAGACAAACCCAAAAGTGTAAAGTTTTAACCACAAGAGATGAAAATTAATCTTCCACTCAAGAACAAACCCTAAAACTTTTGAGAATTTGCTAAAAAGAGAGAGAAACTGGTTAGATTCGACTAAAGAGAAAGAGTTTTTTTCCGGTCCAAGCTCTATTCCAAACTAATCAAAGACAATAGTTGAAACAGAGAGTCTTAAGCCCAAATAAGGGAAACATTTTTTTTGTCTACTTTGTACTATATACAAATGGACCAATTAGTAACTGTTACTAAGATTTTTTACAATCAAAAGAAAACGAAGAAACTGATTGGTCAAAACTGTGGCTACAGAAATTAGAAAGTAAGAATTTAATTAATATAAATTTTAGAATGAATTAAAATTTAGGGTTTTTGTGAAGACAAAAAACACTATAAGGTCGAAAGAGTAATTCATTGTTTGGGGTTTTTTATTCGTTTAGATTTTTTTTAAATCTTTGTTACGAATTATTGAGTAATCAAATATGCAATTCTTGCCGCCAGACGGATCACCAATTATCTCTACGACTTATCTGCAATCTGCCACCATCAAATCTACAATTTTCATGGTCGTCAGATATACAGTTTTCTCATCCACCGATCCACGTATTTACCATCTTCACGATTTCACCATCGCCAGATGCACGCTCATCTCAAGAGGGTAAAATGATCAATAAATATTACCTTTTCCACTATTATAGTTGTTTTTTTTTGCAAGTGCCCATTTCTGAGTCACCGACCCAAATAATGCATTTTTTCTCAAGTTTGATTTTATAGATTGTATAACAAGTATCCGATATTACAACAGTGAGAACCTCCACTTTTCATCTATTACAAAATATGGATTATCACAAGTAGAAAGATAATCCCATTTTTACTTAAACTAAAAGTGGTCAAACCCTCTTTCATCCAAGGTTAAGCTTAGATCAGTAAACTCAACATCTGATCTAGCCAAAAAGATGAACAAAGATCAGTACAAACTGATCTTCAACCTTTTCTTCATCTTCCACTTGTATTGTAGACAAGCATGATCCAAAAAATGCTAACCATACTTGAAAAGTAAACATACTTCCTACTATTCCTGCTTAAGATAATGCATGCTCGCCAAAAAGTGATTGACAGAGTGAAATTATCTCTTCTTTGGAGGTTACTGAATTCCTTCACCTTTGTAAACTTGAAGTTTTTATTTTAGCTTTCTTTCTCCATCTTTAACTGTCTCAGATCTTGGATGCTTGGATGACTCATCAATTTCATAATTTGATGATTCACCAAATCTAGAATTCTTTAAAGCTTTTGAAGTGCTTTCATTTTCATCAGATGGAGTCACATTATAGCCATTTGAGGATTGCATTCTCAGCCTTGATACATGTTGTGGAATTGGTACTGCAAAGTGTTGAATATTTTCAGCTTTGAAATCTTGAAAGTAAGGACTAACAGCAGCTAATTCCTCTGGATTAGGAGGAGGAGTATCCACTCTTAGAGGTTTAGAGGATTAGGTGTTGGAAATGTTCTATCTGAGATCTGAGACTGAGAATTGATATTATCTTTGTTTAACTCATCATTCTCAACAACTCTATTATGATCAAGTCTTTCAAAAATCGCAGGATCAAGCCTATTATTCAGAAGACGCTGAAGAAACGGACATTGAATCTTGTGGTGAGTCATTCTATAACAGTTGCTACAGATTCTCCTAAGACACTCATACTGAAATCTTATCATTGTTGTTTCTCCATATCTAAACCTGATTCTTCGAAAGAACTTAAGAGAGTCAATAATTCCAGACCTTATTCTTATTCTGATATAAGCAATTTGAGTAGTTGTTGCTTCACGAAAATCTACTGTTACTATTTCTCTAAGTTTTTCAGCTATAAGTTCCACTATCTCATCAGTAACATATGCCAAAGGGGTGCCCTGAATTTGAACCCATAGATCAAATGTAGATAGAAAATCTAAGCCTGGAAATTCTTCCCATCTTTGGAAAGCAACAATCTAATTATTGAAAACCCATGGTTCCCTTCTTTGCACTGAGATAATATATACTTCTGATTGAAAAAGTGAAACGACCGACCTTTTTTTTTTAATAAATAATAAATAATATTAATAATATAAACTACAACTAGTGGTCCCATACCCACTAGCCACCTAACCACAATCACAATCAACAGCGGAAAATAAAACCAATAAATAACCAATAATAATATAACCAATAACATCAACAATATCCAGTATTAATTCCAATCCTAGCCAATGTTCCCAAACAACATAATCCAAATAACCAGCAGTCCTAACAATGCTCTAAGACTCAACTCTAGCAACCTAACAATGCTAGATAAAACAATCAACCGAGTCCCTAGAACATCCTCCTCTTCATTGCCTGGATTCCACGATCACACTTTGCCTTTACCTGCACCACAAACACATATTGCAATGCATGAGTATTTTACAAACACTCAGTAAGGCAATCCTCCCATCTACTGGGCTATACACACAAGCAATAGAGTATCAGTAATCTTCACACAACAATCAACAAACAATAACAAAACAGGACGTAGCATCGACCGATGCCACAACTGCATCGATCGATGCCAACATGAGAAGCATCGATCAATACAGAAGCTGCATCGATCGATGCAAGTGTAACTTGCATCGACCGATACCCAGTCTGCATCGACCGACACACACGAAAAACCCTAAAGTTCATCGCGCCGTCCTCGCACTTGCATCGACCAATGCAAGCTATGCATCGATCGACGCAACGTCGAGCACCGTGTTTTCTCCGAAGTTTCTCGCCGGATCTCGTTCCTACAACCACAGAAACTCAATCCCAAGCCACAAGAAAGCTTCCTAACGTCCATAACAACAATCTAATACGTCTAACACCAAACAACAAGCAAATCACTGAATTCTCTAGCTTAGATAAGTCATGGTCCTGCACTTACATGTGCCAAGACGAATCTGAACAACACAAAAGCAAGAAAACGTTTCCTAGAAGCTCCTACAGCAATCCCAGCTACAGATCTCCTCAGGAAAACACCAAAACTCCAAGAACTCTCAAGAACTTTTCTCTCTTTTCTTTTCTCTCCCAGAAACGGCCAAAACACGAATGAGACCAAAAGAAAACGAGTTAAGGGTTTTCCCTTTCTCTTTTCCCCAAAACGCAGCGTTTGACTTAAGTTAAAACGCACAGAATTGAGTCAGCATCGATCGATGCTCCTACTGCATCGATCGGTGCACATCCTAAACCGGAAATTCCGGTTCACGGATGTTACAATTCTCCCCCACCAAACTGGATTCGTCCTCGAATCTCAAACAACCATCAGCCAAGGACTCCCGTGCAACCGTCTCCACGGCCCGCACTCCTCCGACCGACCTACAGAAAGTCACCTCTAGGCGATAGACTCACGCTCCAGGCATCATTTGTTCTCGACTTTTGGACTTTCCTTTTTCTCATAGGTTTAAACCTTGAGTTTCATCGGCTCCTCATCAGACCTAAGTCTGCATGCCAATGCTGGCTCCTCTCGGGCCTAAGCCCGCATGCCATAATATATAAGGAAAAAAAATCCAACTCGTCTCTCGGGTCGTCACCCTACAGCGCGCCTCCGGACCGTCGTCTGAAGTCGATATACCGACCATACTCCAAAGTCACAAAGTCTCCGGATATGGCAGTACTAGGAGAACCAAAGTCCTCCAAGAGCCGCGAGCAAACGATTCTGAACACGTCCGAGTCCTATCCCTATCCAGGTTTCCTTCCCGTGACTCGCGTAAAAACATCTCAATGTTCTACCAGCCACATATTCCCCTCACTGGAATACCATATGACCACACAAGGATCATATACACGCCACAAAGGCCGCCACAAAGGCCAACAAAATGTCCTCACGAGGACCGCCACCAAGGCCAAACAAATGTCCTAAAAAGGACCGCCACCAAGGCCACTCGTCCCGAAGGACCGTCACGAAGACCATCTGTCCCGAAGGACCGTCACGAAGACCATCTGTCCCAAAGGACCGTCACAAAGACCATCTGTCCCGAAGGACCGTCACAAAGACCATCTGTCCCGAAGGACCATCACAAAGACCATCTGTCCCGAAGGACCGTCACAAAGACCATCTGTCCCGAAGGACCGTCACAAAGACACTCTGGCTAAATAGCCCGCCACAAAGGCCAACAAACGGCTAAAAGCCCGCCACAAAACCACACAATTGGCTAAAAGCCCGCCACAAAGGCCACACAATGTCCAACAAGACCGCCACACACAGGCACTCTGACCCGAAAGTCCGCCACAAAGGCACAAAAGCCTCTCCCAGGCTTCCCACCGCAAAAATGGGCAAATTCTCTTTCCCGAGAAACTTTCCATATTTAGCACTTTCCATTTCTGGAAACTTTCTACTTAAGGAAACTTCTATTTCGGGAAACTTTTCCCCCAAACCCCGCCTCACGGAAACTTTGTACCCCGAGCACCACCTCATCTTGTTACTGAGTCGCACAACCAACCACCCCAAGCGACCGAGTAACAAGAGAGATGGGCTGGAATACTCCATTCCCGCTCCAGCCACGGATTACAGACGGAACCAGACTAGGCAAACTCAGGTCGTGGTTGCTTCTCATACCACTTCTTGAACCTTGCCTTCATCCTTGCCTCAGGTTCCCAAGTCTGCTCCTCCACACCATCACAGTCCCAAAGGACTCTCATCAAAGGAACCTTCTTCTTCCAAAGTTCCTTGATCCTCCTCTCGAGAACCCTCACTGGTCTCGCCTCCAAAGTCATGTTAGGCTGAAGATCTTCTGGAATCTTAGCCAACAACTGATCATCCTCACGGAGACACTTCCACAACATAGACACATGGAATACCTTATGGAAAGCACGCATAACCTCAGGTAACTCCAGTCTATATGCCACTGGTCCAACTCGCTCAATCACTCTGAACGGACCCATATACCTCGGACTCAACTTAGTCTCTGTCAACGACCTGTTCGGACCCCGCAACATGGCCATCTTGAGGTACACTCTGTCTCCTACCTGAAACTCCAGGTCTCTCCTCCTCTTATCAGCATAACTCCTCTGCCTATCCTGAGCCTCTTTCATGTTCAGCTTGAGAACCCGAATCTTCTCTGAAGTCTCCTGAACAAAATCTGCCCCGTACATGCTCCTCTCCCCCACCTGAGTCCAGCATAACGGTGTACGACACGGCCTCCCATACAAAGCCTCATAAGGAGCCATACTAATACTCGCCTGATAGCTGTTGTTGTAAGCAAACTCTACCAGGTTCAGGTGATCTGCCCAATGGCCACCCCAATCCAAAACACACATCCTCAGCAAATCCTCCAACGTCTGGATTGTCCTCTCAGACTGTCCATCTGTCTGGGGATGATAAGTTGTACTCATATGCACCTTAGTGCCCATCTCAGCCTGAAATGCCTGCCAGAACACCGAAGTGAACTTAGAATCTCTGTCAGACACAATGCTCGCTGGCACCCCATGCAATCTGACTATCTCTCTCACATACTTCTTAGCCAAGACCGCTGCTCCATCAGTCTTCTTAATGGCCAGAAAATGTGCTGACTTAGTCAACCGGTCCACAATGACCCAAATCGCATCAATGGTCCGCGACACTGGCAATCCTACCACAAAATCCATGGTAATCATATCCCACTTCCACTCAGGAATGGGTAAACTCTTCAGTAACCCGCCAGGAACCTGATGCTCAGCCTTTACTAGCTGACACACATCACACCTCGAAACCCAACCCGCTACATCCTTCTTCATCCCGACCCAATGATAGTACCTCTTGAGGTCACTGTACATCTTAGTCGCTCCTGGATGAATAGACAGCTTGCTCGAATAAGCCTCTCTCAGAATCTCCTGCCTCAACTCCTCATCCTTGGGCACACAAATCCGACCATGCACCAAGATAGTACCATTATCTGAGACCTGATACTCTGACTCAACATCCTTTGAGGCATTCACCAGCCCCAAATCCTTCTCCTGTGCCAACCGCACCCTACTCAAAAGATCTGCTCGGTCAACTGCTTCCAAACCCAACGGTTCCAGTGAAACAGCACACAAACTCAACGCACTGATCTCTCTTCCGGCTCAGAGCATCTGCAACTGTGTTAGCCTTACCAGGATGATAGGCTATCTCCAAATCATAATCTGCCACAAGCTCCATCCACCGCCTCTGCCTCAAATTCAACTCAGGCTGAGTGAATATATACTTAAGGCTCTTATGATCCGTAAACACCTGTACCTTTGCACCATAAAGATAAGATCTCCAAATCTTCAGGGCAAAAACTACAGCACCCATCTCCAAATCATGAGTAGGATAGTTGCCTTCGTGCACCCGCAACTGCCGCGATGCATAGGCAATCACCTTCCCATGCTGCATCAGAACACACCCCAAACCAACTCTGGATGCATCTGTATAAACCACATAGGGTTCTCCCTGCTCAGGCAAAGCCAACACTGGCGCAGTAGTCAACATCTCCTTCAGGCTTGCAAAGCCTTCCTCACACTCTTCTGACCAGACAAAAGGAACATCCTTCCCTGTCAACTTAGTCATAGGACGTGCTCTGCTTGCAAACCCCTGCACAAACCTCCTGTAGTAACCTGCCAAACCGAGAAAACTTGTGATCTCTGTAGCATTCTGCGGTCTAGGCCAATCTCTGATAGCCTGAATCTTCTCTGGATCCACAGAAACCCCCTCTGCAGAAACAATATGACCAAGAAATCCCATCTCACGCTGCCAAAAACTGCACTTGCTCAACTTAGCAAATAGCTTCTGCTCCCGCAGCTTCTCCATAACTGCCCTCAAATGCATTGCATGTTCCTCAGGACTCTTAGAATAGACCAGGATATCATCGATGAAAATGATGACAGATACATCCAGAAACTCCTGAAACACACTGTTCATCAATCTCATAAACGCTGCTGGTGCGTTAGTCAACCCGAAAGGCATCACCACAAACTCATAATGCCCATACCTCGTCCTGAAAGCAGTCTTCCTCACATCTGCCTCATCTATCGGTATCTGATGATAACCCGACGCCAGATCCACCTTAGAGAACCAAGTAGCACCCCTCAACTGATCCAACAACTCATCAATCCTTGGAAGAGGATACTTGTTCTTCACAGTGACCCGGTTCAAACCCCGATAATCAATGCATAATCTGAAACTCCCATCCTTCTTCTTCACAAACAACACCGGCGTTCCCCACGGTGATACACTAGGACGGATGAATCCCTTACTCAACAAATCCTCTAGCTGCTTCTTCAGCTCTGCCATCTCTGCTGGAGCCATTCTGTAAGGAGCCTTGGATATGGTGTCGTCCCCGGTTCCAGTTCAATGGTGAAAGGATCCGACCGAGATGGTGGTAATCCCTACAAAGACTGAAACACATCCTCAAACTCCTCTACTACCGGAATACCGCTAACCGTAGACTTCCCCACTGACTCTGGCATGGATATAGTAACAAGAAAAGCCTCACGGCCCTTCTCGATCATCTTCCCAGCCTGAATGGCTGAGATCACGAGACTCCCCGAAGTCGGTCTAATTCCCTGAAAAACCAACTTCTCTCCTGGATGCTCAATCTCCACTCTACCCCTATGGTAATCCAAATGCACCATATGCCGATGCAACCAATCCATCCCGAGAATGACATCATACAGCTCCACTTGACTGATCAGCAAATCCGCTGGCCATGACTCTCCTGCGATCTGAATATCAACCCCTCTAGCTCGTCCAATAACTCTCAGGAACTTGCCTCCAGCAACTCTAACAACTCCTGTACGCTCCCCGGGATCCCCTCTGATTCCCGCACACTCTGCACACTCCGGAGTAATGAAGCTATGAGAAGCTCCAGAATCAAACATAACGTGGGACTTAAACCCGCCCACCAACAAGGTCCCTACACAAACCTCATGTGTTGAGAACCTAACACTTTATCACAGGAAACTATAAAATCTGAACCTACCATAAATTCACAAAGTTAAAGTATCAGAAATTATACCTGTGATCGCCCCAGCACTGGTTCCACCAGTCTCTGCTGTCGTGTAAACCCGTGGCGCCTGCTCAATCCGTGCCACCTGCTGCCCTCCAGGCTGCACCTGCTGCAACGCTGCCACTGCTGCCGGCTGCAACTTAGGACAAAAAGGCCTGATGTGCCCTGTCTCCCTACAGTGATAACATACCCGAGGCCCTGCCGTCGGAACACTCCTCTTGGGACAACTAGCAACCTTGTGATCCTTGCTCCCACAACCGAAGCAACCCGCACCACTCGGCTTCTGCGTAGCCTCCCACTTCCTCTTGGTTCCCTGAGCATGCCTATCGCCCCTGCTGGAACCACCCTGATGCTGAGCCTTACTAGGCTGAGCTACTGGAGTAACCGACACTGACTGTGCCCGGATATCCTCCTCAATCTCTGCTGCAGTCTCAACCAGCTCTGCACGCGTACCATAGTACCGCCCTCTACAGTGAACTCTCAAATCATCCCGTAGAGCTCTCATAAACCTTCTCACCTGAGCCTCCTCGGACTCCATAGCCCGACCCCCATAACATAAAAGTCGACTGAACTCTAAATCCAGCTCCCGCACTGACCGTGTCCCCTGAGACAACTGAAGGAACTGCACCTCCAAACGATCCAATGCCTCTCTAGGAAAATACTTGCGGTTGAACTCCAGAACGAAGTCAGCCCAAGTCATCTCCCGCTGCACCCTCCTAGCAGCCACAGACCTCCACCACAACTCAACATCTCCACTCAAAAAGTAGACCCCTATGTCCACCCAGAACTCCTCAGGACATCTCAGAGTGTGGAAGTTACGTTCCACTCTCGTCCTCCACGCATCCGCAGCAGTAGGATCTACACCTCCTGAGAACTGCTCAGTACGCAACTTGCCCATCTCTGACAACATGTTGAGATAACGAGCATGAACCCCCACATCTGCAGCCACTGGCTGCCGCTCCTCCGCCACCGCTGGTGGCACTACCCGAGCCTGAGCCAGTACCACAGGTGGTAACCGCTCCAACACCTATGCTAGCAAAGCCGCAATGTCAACACCAGGGACTCCACCCGCTGGGGCTCCCACACCCGGGACCCTAGCATCACCAACCACTGGAGCATCAACACCGCCCCCTCCGGCCACACTCACTGAATCCCCGGTACACCCTTCGACTCGCCAACACCCTCAGCTGTCACACTCTGGTCCTCGGTCTCACTAACCACTGGGACTCTGCCCCTACCACGACCACGTCCGCGACCACGACCGCGTCCACGAACTCGACCAGCAACAGCACCACCTCTAACCATCTGCACTACCATAAACAGAAGGCTAAGCAAACAATTACTATTTAACACAGAAATAGAAACTCACCGTGGAATCACCAATAGGCTCGAAGAGGATGTTCTAGGACTCCATACCACACACAATTGACTAACTCACATAATCAATCAAGACATGCAATCCCAAACATCTACAGCACAAAGCCTAGTGAACCCAAACCTGGAACCGTAAGGGCTCTGATACCAAAATGAAACGACCGACCTTTTTTTTAAAAATAAATAATAAATAATATTAATAATATAAACTACAACTAGTGGTCCCATACCCACTAGCCACCTAACCACAATCACAATCAACAGCGAAAAATAAAACCAATAAATAACCAATAATAATATAACCAATAACATCAACAATATCCAGTATTAATTCCAATCCTAGCCAATGTTCCCAAACAACATAATCCAAATAACCAGCAGTCCTAACAATGCTCTAAGACTCAACTCTAGCAACCTAACAATGCTAGATAAAACAATCAACCGAGTCCCTAGAACATCCTCCTCTTCATTGCCTGGATTCCACGATCACACTTTGCCTTTACCTGCACCACAAACACATATTGCAATGCATGAGTATTTTACAAACACTCAGTAAGGCAATCCTCCCATCTACTGGGCTATACACACAAGCAATAGAGTATCAGTAATCTTCACACAACAATCAACAAACAATAACAAAACAGGACGTAGCATCGACCGATGCCACAACTGCATCGATCGATGCCAACAGGAGAAGCACCGATCGATACAGAAGCTGCATCGATCGATGCAAGTGTAACTTGCATCGACCGATACCCAGTCTGCATCGACCGACGCATGCTCGACGCACACGAAAAACCCTAAAGTTCATCGCGCCGTCCTCGCACTTGCATCGACCGATGCAAGCTATGCATCGATCGACGCAACGTCGAGCACCGTGTTTTCTTCAAAGTTTCTCGCCGGATCTCGTTCCTACAACCACAGAAACTCAATCCCAAGCCACAAGAAAGCTTCCTAACGTCCATAACAACAATCTAATACGTCTAACACCAAACAACAAGCAAATCACTGAGTTCTCTAGCTTAGATAAGCCATGGTCCTGCACTTACCTGTGCCAAGACGAATCTGAACAACACAAAAGCAAGAAAACGTTTCCTAGAAGCTCCTACAGCAATCCCAGCTACAGATCTCCTCAGGAAAACACCAAAACTCCAAGAACTCTCAAGAACTTTTCTCTCTTTTCTTTTCTCTCCCAGAAACGGCCAAAACACGAATTAGACCAAAAGAAAACGAGTTAAGGGTTTTCCCTTTCTCTTTTCCCCAAAACGCAGCGTTTGACTTAAGTCAAAACGCACAGAATTGAGTCAGCATCGATCGATGCTCCTACTGCATCGATCGATGCACATCCTAAACCGGAAATTCCGGTTCACGGATGTTACAAAAAGAAACTGAATAAAAGTACTATCCAGAACTCTTCCATGAATTCGTAAAGCTAGACCTCATGATCTTGGTAAGGAAGAAATCACAGTCTGGAGATTCTGAGCTCTTGGATTCAGTGCATATTCAAATAATGCATATTCATACAATAAGCTCTAAATTTTATTGAATTTAAATTGAAGATGTTGGCTTATGTATGGATTGTCAATTTCATCACAATTTCATCAAGAACATGAAAAAATGTTTATAATTAATTAACCTAAAGTTATCTAATATAATACCTTTAGAATTATATGGAGTTTTTGATTACTATTGGAGTAAGGAAAATATAAATTTGGGAATTTTTGTTTTTTTAAGTTATAGACATGTCAGTTACCGCTTAAGTTTGTAGGCTGGTCCGGTTTATTTTTATAAATTACTAGGACTCAGACCCCCCCCCCCCGCGATGTCACGAGGGAAGTATTTTAGAAAAAAAAAACTTAAAATTTAAAATTATACATTACAAAATTATTTGAGTTTAATAAAATAGTTTGAATACATAAACTGTTACAAAAAACACAATCATAAAAATGAAAAATTATAACAAAAAATATTATGTAGAATGGACGCAACTTTGTAAAACATATTTTTTAAAATATTATAAATATAATATATTTTTATGAAGAATTATTGTAAAGAGCTACAATTAAAAAAATTATTATAACAAAGTCATCCTAACTGAGAATATTGAACTAGTAGAATGAGTAAATGTAATTTTCTATTAAATAACTATAGTTAAAAATATATTTAATAATGAGTGAAACTGTTTTAACAAAAACAAATTAAATTAAAATACACAACTCTTTAAAACAAAATAAAATAAATTTTAAATATTAAAATAGTTTTTAAAGAAAAGTTACGATAAATAGACGCAACTGAAAAATTTATATTAAGTTTTATTAAATTTCTATACTACTATAATTATTTCTAAACTTTTAGTTAGATTATAGAATAATATTGAATATTAGTTATTGATGAATAGACAAATATATAGAAGTTCAAAAGACATGACTATTTAAATAGACACACCTATTAGAACGAAAAGTTGTAATGAAAAAATATGAATAAAAAATAGTGAAAAGACACAACTCTACAATGAACAAACACAACTGTTTGAGTTTAAAATAAACAAATAAACCTATTTTTTTACAAAAAAGTACTACGAAGAGTCAGTTCTCATTTATTCAGATTTTTATTATTATTTTTAAATATTAAAATATTTTTTTAACAAAAAGTTAAGATAAATACACGCAACTGTAAATTTTATATTAAGTTGTATAAAATTTTTCTATTGCTATAATCATTTCTAAAATATTAGTTAGATTATATAATAACGTTGAATATTAGATATTAATATTTAATTATTTTGATTCAACATAAAATGGAAAATTTATTTCAACCGTTTGAATTTAAAAAAAAAAAACAAAAAAACATAATTTTTTTTACGAAAATGTACTCCGAAAAATCGCAATTGTTGTGTCTGCACTTGATTATACCTACAAACTCATATAAACCACTTTTAAATAGAAGACATCTTTATTACCATATCCAAAAGTCAAATCCAAAAGCTCACTATATAATCCATCTAAGTATTTTCATTAAATTTTTCTATCTAAAATTAAC